>JAPCYP010000450.1:0-40266 GCA_035048595.1 Echinosophora koreensis | reverse complement strand
GTCTAGTTGTTGAGTAGTTTTTTTTTTTCAAATCAATCTGGTATCTCTATTTATAGGCTACTGTTACATGTATTCAAATCAATGAATGGTACATTCCTTTATGGTATCAAGAGCATATTAGCTTAACAGCAAATACTTTATTTTTTCGATCCTATCACCAAGAGTTCCACTTCTGCTGAAACTGAAATTTACTCCCACCAATACTCTCTCTTCATCAACTGATAAAATCAATGAATGATACATTCCTTTACAATTTTCATTGGTAGAAAAATAATATATTTATCCTGTTAAAATATATTCTAATCTGATAAATGATACTCCCTCTGGTCCTATATATAAGAGACAAAACCCTAAAACACACAGACCAAAGAAATGTATTGAAATAAGCTATTTGTAATTAATATTCATATAAATTTACAAATTTAATCCTTCAATAATTAATGAACAAACCTACTTGTATTGAAAGTTGCAATGTCTCGTAAATATAAACCCTATTATAAATAAGGGTAAAATTGGAAATGAGCATTTAATATTTGTCAAAATACATGCATGTCTCTTATATTTTGGAAAAAAAAAAGTAGTCATTTGCCTCTTATAATAAGGACCGGAGGGAGTATATGACAAATGATAATCTTCAATATTTCGTAGTTGGATTTTACTTCTTAACCGTTTATCATTGTTCTATTTTAAAATATAAATTATGCATGCAAGAGCTGAGATTCGAACCTCAGCCACTTGATTAAGGGACACAAGTTCACCACCACTTGTGTCAACCTCCGTTAGTCACATGTATAAATAAATATCTTATTACATTTGCTATCAGATCAAACGAAAAAACAATTAGCGTTTCCGTTTCCGCATATATTTATTTGATATTCTTTTCAAAGAAACTGATTTGTCTTTTGAATTCGAATCGGACTTTTATCCAATTATTCGAAAGAGTACTTTGAAAAGGGTGGAGTACTTAACTGTGTTAAATTTATAATGAGCTTAATTTGGATACATAGTTAGTGTAATAAGTAGGGGTCTGTAAAACTCGGCCCGGCCCTAGAACCCGTCCTGACCCGTAAAGAACATTTTAGGTATCATCTTTTGCGAATATTTTGGCTTATAAAAAAAAAAAGAACATTTTTCTCACTCACAGAAATTTAGTTTACAAAGAATTTATTTAACTTCGGGTCAACCCGGTATTGTCCTTTATAGACCCGGTCTTAAACCAACCCATATATGATCAGGTTCCTTCGGTTCTAGGACGGATTCGGGTTCAGTGAATTGACCCTATCTATACTTAGGACCGGGTACAGTGGCGGATCCAGGACCCTGGATAAGTGGGGGCAATATATTTCCAAAATAATTAATAATAAATATTTTAAATCTATTTATTATTTAAATATAAGCAATAATTTTAAATATAATTTGTTAAATAACAATCCATAAATTATAATCAGAACATTAAAACGTTAAATAGTTGAAACCAATGTTATAAAACTCGAACCAATCATTGGCTCGATCAGGTTACTGGATTAATATGTTATTAATCGAACAAATGAATCACTTGTTGGACCGGTTGACTCGATTTATTATTAACATTTATGCTGCAAACCATGGACCATGAGCCTGCAAAAAATTCTTTCTTCATTTCATATGAGCCCAAACTCATCCGGCCCTACCTTTGCCCTATGAATGGAGGCTGCCATCAGCCTTTTAATGTAATAAAATAAATAAAAAATAAAAAATAAGACCCAATAAAAGAAAACCGTGACTCTCGGTTCTAGACTTTTATTAGAATTTAGAAGGCATGTGATATGACTATATGACTACTAGAAAATGCAAAGAAATATTTTTATCAGTTATATTATTTGCACACCCAAATAGAACATCCATTTAGAATACCTTGGTTAATCAAGTATAAATATTTGGTTAATTCAGTTTATTATATGATTAATGGACTTATTTTCGATAACCATGTAAATATTTGGTTAATCATATGCAAATATCCAGATAATTCAGTTCTTTATATGATTAATGGGTCATCATGAATTAACCAAATATTTGCACGTAATTAACCATATAATGAACTGAATTAACCAAATATTTATACGTGATTAACCAAGGTGTCCCAAATGGTCTCCTATTTGGGTGTGCAAATAAAATTTTTGTATTTTTATTTCTTGGACACCAAATAATCATTAAATACAACTTAATCCTTCACATTTCCCAAGTAGCCCATGTCCCAAACCGTGCATTTGAATTGAAACACCTCTCTCTCTGCCAAACATTTATTATATACTACTTTTCACTTGTTCTTCACATTTCTCCTCACCACCATCACCGAACAAAAGGGTGGTGTGCGAAGGACATAGACCAGATCGCGGAGGGGTATAGTTGGGCATGGATCCACCACTGACCACGGTGCTGTGCTGTTTGAAAGATGGCTGAAAGAGGAATAGGCATGGGTGCAAATTTTTTAACTGTCGAGGGGCAAAAAACATGGATATAGGATAGTTATATAATATCCTACTTTTTATCGATCCATAATAGAGGCCCGATCTGATTGAGTTATGTTATTTGTACAACTACTTTGACTTTGAACACTTAAGTGACATCCCACTCACAATTCTTACTATACATGTACTCTATCTTAAAATATTATACATCTTTATCCCACTCACACTCACATCAATCTACAATATCTATACATGGGTGTCCAAATTCGGGTGTTCAAAAAATATGGGTGGATCTGATTTACGACCCTACAAGACGTAGCTAGCTGGATTCTTCATGACATGGTTTATTTTTTTTGACAATGACAAGGTTTCAATTATGGGGAGTTTTATGATGCATCCCTTGAATTTGGGGAACATCGGTGCACCTAAAAATAAAAAAACTGTTGTAGAGGTTTGAACTTGTAATTTTAAAAAGTTGTATTTATTCAATTCACCTGCATAGCATTCGTTGCTATCTCTCCCCATTTCATTTGTGGGATCGGCGTCTTCTTTGGGTTCCTTTAAACGTGCGTTTGACCATATGAAACCACCGAAGTTTGTAACTTTGTTTAGTTTTGATCAATTTTTAGCTTATATCCGTATCATCTATCCAGTAAATAAGACATGTTTAACTTTTAAAAAATATTTATTTAATTATTTAAGTTAAGATTTATATTTGTAAAAAAAAATTATTAAGCTTATAATGTTAGATTACTTATTAAGTATATATAATTGAATATCAAAATAATTTAACATAAATTAAATTAATTATCTCTTAACATGTTTATCTTGTTAATATATTAGCTGAACTTTGGGGAGTTCTACAGGAATTAAAGCTTGCAAGAGCCATAGGCTTTGATCATATTGAACTTCAACAAGATTCATTGGTGGTCGCTGAATGTTTATCAAATGGGAAGTGTGGCAGCGCTAATGGATGGATGCTAGCTTGTCCGTCAGATTAAAGCTCTCCTTTCATGTGGCTGGATAGTTAAAGTTTCTCACATTTATAGGAAAGCTAACAAAGGAGCAGATTTCCTTTGCAAATTTAGATTGTAACCTTAGCCAAAATGTTGTAATATTTGATCAACCTCCTGCTGGTTTAGATCAAATTCTGATTGCGGATGTAACAGGGGATGTTTCCTCTAGATTAGTTCCTTTGTAGCATTTTTTACTTTTGGCCTTAAAGCCCCTCTTAACACCAATATATATATATATATTAAAACCTATTTAGTAATTACACGTTCAAAAACAATTTTGATTCAAATTATTCAAACAATAAAAATTGATAAAAATCACTTTTTCTCAGGAAGGTATCTAAATATAAATCATTTTACTTTCAACTCACTTCTAATCAAAATCAATTCTTTCTAAAATCATGTTTGTCAAACGTTCATCCAAACACACACATGATACTCTCCGTTATAGTATAAACAAATCCTACTGTTCCTAAAAAATAGTGCAACAAATTAATGAATGGCGGGATGACGAGGATGAAGCACAACAAGGCAAGGGACACCTGAGAGACATTTAAAAATTTCCATAGGACTAAAAAATAAATAAATAATGGGGCATAATATAAATGTAAAAGTGTTGTTAGCGGCTAATAAATAAATAATAAATTTTTAAGGTAACCTGTTGAATAATTTGCAAGTAAATGGAGTAACTATATAATTATCATTGATTATATTTTTTCCATAAGATAAATTGTTGATACATTATTAGGTGCACTGGTGCTCCCCAAACTCAAGGGTGCACCATAAAACTCGCCTTCGATTATTGCAGTTGCAGGAGACATTGCTTGACTTCCCTCTTCAATTATTGCTGTTTCCAGGAGACATTGCTTGACTTCCCTTTATGGTTTTTCTCTCCTTCACATTAATCTTATCTGAAACAGTTTTATTATTTAAATATTTGAATATTATATCTGTATGATATTTAATTATATATTCTATGTATTTTATTTTTACATATAGTATAAGATAGCATCTTTAACTCTACTTAAATAAAAAAAGACACTATATGTCCCATAAAATATTAAATTTGCTAAAAGAACACTATCATATATCATCTTTCTTAGCTACCGTTTGTTTTTTTTGAGAAAAGTTATGTGAACACCAAAATAGAGATACCATATGGTGTCCCTTTGTTTTTCATGAAATATTATTGGAATGCATATATACAAGAAGATAAAAAGTAAATAAGAAATAGAGATAAACATATACGCTATATAAATTTTGATGTTCAAATAACATAACTGGTTTCACTACAAAAAAGAGTTATTTAGCGATCACCAAATTCGGTCGCTAAATAAGGAAATTCGGTCACTAAATCATTATCGACCGAATTTGATGATCGCTAAATACCTAGTCACTAAACCGTTTGGTAGTCACTAAATCGGTCGCTAAAACATTTAGCGACCGATTTAGTGACCGAATTTTCATATTTTACGACCGAATTTTCATATTTAGCGACCGATTTAGTGTGGTCAATAAACTCGGTAGCTAAATATGGAAATTTGGTCCCTATAGTTTTTTTGTAGCACATTTGGTCTTCCTATTTTTTCAATGTTGTAAATATGATCCTTTCGTCCAGTGTCCATAAATTTTTTTAGGTTAAAATACTATTTTGGTCCCTTAACTTATTTTTCAGATTCAGTTTGGTCCCTTAACTTTTAAAAGGTTCAATTTGGTCACAGAACCTCAAATTTAGCTACTCCTCATCTGCCTCTCGATTTTAACATGATTTAATGCACTTAAAGCAGTGAATTTTCTTTGTTGATCAATAAAAAATTGATGGACATTAGATAGAAGGACCAAATTTGCAACATGAAAAAAAAATAGAGGGACCATACAAAAAAACTTGAGGAACCAAAATTGTACGTGACCAATATGTAGTAGGGGACCAAACGTGCAGTTAAGTAGAGAGAGAGAGAGAGAGAGAGAGAGAGTCTTAACGTATGTGATATGTCAATATTTTTTTCATTGTAAAATATCTCATGTACTAAAGTGACTAAACAATTATTTATCATTTTAGAGAGATATTTTTATTTTATTTAGTTTTTTTTTTGACAAATTTAGTTTGTTGTTTTGAAAAACCATAAAGATATTAATTATTTTTTATTAAGTAAGATGAGAGAAAGAATTCCTGAGCCCCAATGGGTTGGTTTGGTGGAGCATGACAGGGTCTCGTATCTGACAGGTTGCAGGTTCGAGTCCCCAATAATCTCCTTTGGGTGAGGTAAATGTAAATTCTATTGTAAGTGCTTATAGAGCCTTAAGGTTTTTCCTGTCTTGGATTGGGGCATCATTCCCTCGCCCTAAATTTATTCCATAAAAAAGAAGAAGAAAGAAAGTATTACTGAAGTGATAAGATAATTTATTTTAAAATTGTGAGTGGAAGTGACATTTATTACTTGCCATGATTACTTAAAAAGTATTTGATATTTTTATCTTCAAGATATTAAATATTTATCCTTTTTAATTAATAATTTATATTTTTTTATTCTTTAACATGTGTTCGACCTAAATTTTTAATTCAATCCCTGAAAATTCCAACAAAAATATTATTGCCATCCATGATTTTAAGCTAATACTAAACACAGGAGTACAGCTATGACTCCATAAGATTTTTTTTTATAAACAAAAGTATATTAAAAGAAATATGAGAAGTATTCCACCCGTATACAAGTAATACCTTGAACAGATACAAAAGAAGCAAGCTATGAATTCAACCAACAACACAGAAAAAGACCACAAGATTTACTAAATAACTTGTTCCGCCCCGCAAAAAGAAGGATCCATCTGATTATTTTGTTTGGGAAAGATGAAATTATTGAGTTTTAATTGTTTTGGGTGATAGTGTGTTTGAGAAAGTTGGAAAAAAAAGATTATGCTGATAATCTGTTTTCAAATAATCGATTATTGTAATAAATGTTTGCTGAAAAGCAATTTTAAAATAATCTATTTCATTTGGGTGGTGCAAAAAAAATCACTTGTACATAATAAATTACGAAAAATGATATAAAGTTATTTATTTATGTTAATAATATTGGATTTTTTTTTACATTAAAACTTGTTGAAATGTTTATTTTTTTATATTTTGTTATCAGTTTTTTTCTATTATAAAACAGTAAATAAATTTATTACATTTTTTTTGTTATGAAATGCTACAATTTTGGTCGGCCCCGACACAAACTTGTTGAAAAAATAAGAAAAAAGGTTGACTGCAGGGACACAATAGGAATTGTGTTGGTCAACTTGTGCTTCCCATGGAAGGAAAAAAGCGTTTCCATTAGACAGTCCTCCTTATGAGATTCTCCCAAAATAGCCTTTTTTTATCCAAGAAAAGCTTTTTTGAATATTAAGCTATTGACCCAAACATGAAGTTCATTTTACAAAACAGTTTTTTATCAAAAAAAGAAGCTGAAACTCTCCAAAACAATCTTTTCCAAACACTCTAAATTTTGGAAATAATTTGTTATGTTTGGTACATAGCTTATTTTTTAAAAAAGCTTTTTAACCCAAACTTAAGCTTTTTTATTACACCATAATTATTGTTGGACAGTTTGATGAATTGCTTTTATTCAGTTGCAATTCCCGTAATATCCTTGTATACACGTTCAACATCTGCAGGTAAAGAATGTATATAACGTTACGGCTCCTTTGGCTTTATCGTGAGTGAGGGAATGAATCTTAGACAGAGTAACAACCTTTACTCATATATATATATATAAATATATATATATATATATATATGTTATACCCGTGCGATGCACGGACATATTATGCATCTTTATACTACTTTATTTAGATAATTTTTTTTTAAATGTTGAAAATTTAAATTTAAATTTAAATTTGTTTAGTTTTTGAAAAAAATCAATAAATGTCTTTTTTGTGTTTTGGATTTCTAAATATTTTTTTATGTTGAGAGACATGACTAGAAAATAAGGATTCTTATATTATAGGTGGTATCAAAATCAATGAATGGTAACAATATTAACGTTAGCGGCTAACACCATAACAATTACAAAAATAATAACACCCATGAATTACAGTAAAAAATGAGGAAAGAAAATAAATGTTTATTCAGTGTATGATCTAATCAATTAAAATGATAATATACATGGATATTTACCTATTATAAATTCTAAAAGACTTATTTGTAAACAACTTCACCAAGTGAGCAACTCGAGATATATTTAAAGCAACTATAATCTCAAACCAAATTACATATGACATACAAATATTTGGTGCAACCAGTAAATTTTAGATCCATAAATGATTAAAAAATAAATAAATAAAGAAAATAGTAGTAACACCCCAAAAAGCTTAGAAAAATGAAGAAAGAAAATGTTAGAAAAGAAATTCCCATCTATAACACCCACAAAGCAACTTAGTTTAGAAATATGAAATAACAACCTAATAAATTTTCACCACATCAAACCTTACAATAATGCCTTCTTGGGCCTATCAAATGTTGCCAAGAAATGATGGATAAATTCATTCAATTAATAGAAGGAATGGATAGAAGACAACAATTATAATAGAATGAATACATTAATGTGAAATTGTGACTATTATGACTGTTGCTTACAATTTCAAAGACTTAGATACATGTTTACTCTTTCCTACTAACTGTTAAATTGTGGGATTCTTACAGTAAGATGGGGATGATACTCTTCTTCTCATTTTGTCATCAATCCCTTCCCATTTCAATATCTTCACCCAATTTTCAACTTGAACCACACCATCCCACAAATCATGTTGACCTTGGTACAACAACACCTGCCCTTTCTTACCAACTCTTCTACCTTATGCTTCACACTCTTCATCACATCAGCATGTGATGTAACCTCCACAACATTAGTACAAACCTCTTTCACAAACCATTCATTCACCCTCGGGACTTTGTTGGCCTCATTAAAGTTCAAGAACTCAGCAACCAAATGATCTTCATATGGAGCTTTCCTTGTATAATCATACAAAGAATCGAGGCCTGACATGTTTTTCAACATTTGCAAGAACCTGTTTCTTGCATCTATTTCTTCACTCCAATTCCCCATCTTTGTAAATCTAACTACTTCCAACCGAGCCTTCTGTAACTCATTCTGTTGCCTCTCGTTGATCAATCCAACATAGTAAGCATTGGCAGCATGAGTAGACACTTGAGTTACAGGGTCAGTTAATCCATCCCCTATTGCCACAGTAGCCAAATTCACTCCTTAAGAAACACTCAACTTGTCATTTTGCTCCAGTAACCACGGGTCTTGCTTTTTGATTCCATCTAGCAACCTATAAGATCTATTATGAATAATAGAAAAATGGAGGATGGTCAAAGTCAAGGCTAATTAATATGTCTTTCTTTATTTTATTTACATCTACAGAGCAACAAAAATAAAAAGAGTACTCATTAAACTAAAAACACAATAAGCTTCTCTTCTTAACATATCATGGTAAGCTTTTAAATGTGACTGTGATCTATTAATATTCAATTGAAACTCCAGCATATGTAACCCGAGTTTGTATAAATTGGGTACTAAGTAATTGACACCATGACACTGATATAGAGAGCTTATGAGAATAACTTATGATCATAAACCTAAGCAAATAGTTTATTAAAATAGTTTATGATTTTTCCGTAAGCTCTTTTTAGCTTATTTCCATAAGCTTGCCAGAGAAGCTTATGAAAATAAGCTGTTTTTAGCTTATTTGAAAAAGAGCTTATTGCATAAGTACTTAAATAAGCTGTATACCAAAACGCACATATAGTATTAAATAAGCACTTAAAAGTAAGGAGCAAAAGAAAAACCATCTGCCTACATACCATAAGCATATATGCCCCTCAGAAGGCTTTCTTGTCATCCCTTTACATCAAAACTATCATAGACTTCATCATATGAGGTGAAGAATTCTTGCCCACCAGCAGAAAGCCTACAGTTAATTTGAAAGACATCAATACTACAGAAAAAGTGAAAAACACATGAAACAAAAAAGGGGATTAAAGTGAGAGAGAAAGAACAATTGAGCACCTCATCGTCGTGAAACGTGGCCGTCCGTCGCTGCAATGGACTCCGAGCCGCTTCCTTTCCCCTCCGCCGCCATGGGCAGCCTTCTCCCTCCGCTGTCTCTTTTCTCCTTCTCTTTATCCCTCTCCCAAATACATAAACCAAAAACTGACGAAGACAGAGGCCGTGAAAAGGAGGAAGAAAAAACTTCTCCATAGATTGTGATTAATGCTCTCATCTTTTCATGTCTATTCTCAATTGAAGAGAAAACCAAGAGACACAGTCAAGGGTTGAGTCTCCATTAAAAATATTAACAAAAATTAATTAATTTATTAACATAAGTGATTATACAATTTTACCCCAGTCATAACCTTACTTTTATATATATTGTTTTTGTTTAATTATTATTGTAAAAAATAAAATATTTTTTCATGTTTTCCATAATCATGGAAAAAAGGTTAGAAAATTTATTCAATTTTTTATAAATAGAAAAAAATTGGATGACAAGATATAAAAAAAATTCTAATGTTTAAAAAAAATTATAAACAAATATCTTCATACCCTTTTTCGTAATTTACTATGCAAAAGTGATTATTTTTGCACACCCGAACGAAATCAATTATCTTAAAATCGCTTTTCAACAAACATACCCAAACAAAAACAGATTCTGATTATAATCGATTATCACAATAATCGATTATATAAAAACAGATTATCAGCACATTCTTTTTTTTTTCAACTTTCCCAAACATATTCTATCTGGAAAAGACCCCTGACAAGCAAAGCTCCAAGACCAACCATATCAACCAAGAAACCGCCTGGCAGCTTCAAAGAGAATTATAAACGATATATGCATATGTTTGGATAAGATTTTTTTAAAACGCAAACTATGAAATTTCATGCCCCGAGGCATCGAAACACAATTTTTTCAAGCTCCACTTGGTCTCAACGTTGCTTCACGTTGGATTTAATTTTACAGAAATGTTTTGTGGACAATCCACGATCGACAACTCTACGGTGACAATCGTAGAGTTCTACGGTAACGCGCTATTGTAGCTTGTTACTGTAGCTTTTTTGTTTTTTGTTTTTTTTCAAATTTTGACTTTTTAAAAAAAATATATATTTGCTTTTTTTTTTAATATCTGGTTAATCAGGTACAAATATCTGGTGAATTTAGTTCATTATCTGGTTAATGGGTTTTTTGGTTAAGTACGTGCAAATATCTGGTTAATCAGGTACAAATATCTGGTGAATTCAATTCATTATCTGGTTAATGGGTTTTTTGGTTAAGTATGTACAAATATCTGGTTAATCATGTACAAATATCTGGTGAATTCAATTCATTATCTGATTAATGGGTTTTTTGAGAAATAAAATTTTGGTTGTGTATGCAAATATCTGGTTAATCAGGTACAAATATCTGGTGAATTCAGTTCATTATTTGGTTAATGGGTTTTTTTGAGAAATAAATTTTTTGGTTAAGTATGTGCAAATATCTGGTTAATCGGGTACAAATATCTGGTGAATTTGGTTCATTATCTGGTTAATGGGTTTTTTTGAGAAATAAAATTTATGATTAAGTATGTGCAAATATCTGGTTAATCAGGTACAAATATCTGATAAATTCGGTTCATTATCTGGTTAATAAGTTTTTTTTGAGAAATAAAGTTTTTGGTTAAGTATGTGCAAATATCTGGTTAATCGGGTACAAATATCTGATAAATTCAGTTCATTATCTGGTTAATGCCTTTTTTTGAGAAATAAATTTTTGGTTAAGTATGTGCAAATATCTGGTTAATCAGGTACAAATATCTGATAAATTCAGTTCGTTATCTGGTTAATAAGTTTTTTTTGAGAAATAAAGTTTTTGGTTAAGTATGTGCAAATATCTGGTTAATCTGGTACAAATATCTGGTTAATTCAGTTCGTTATCTGGTTAATGGGTTTTTTTAGAAATAAATTTTTTATTTTTTATTAAAAAAAGTCAAAATTTGTATATAAAAAAAAAAAAACTGCCTTACTGTAGCGCTACAGTCGCGCTTCAGTACCAGTTGTCCCCGTTGTTGTCTCGTTTCGGTTGTCTAAACAACAAGACTCTTAATTTTAAATGGACAAGCTTATAATAGCATATTTTACACTTTTAGTAGTAATTAAGAACTGTGTGTCTTTTCGACGAAATTAATCTAGAGCCGCCTCTCTCTACTTTCCTTCTATTCCTCTTTTTCTTCTTCCTCATCCACCGGAAGGAGGTGATTTTGGGCCATCTTTTGGCCTGGAATCACCCCTCTATATCGTTTTTTCTCATCTTTTATCTAAATAAGTGGTTGTTCCACATAGATCTGGTTTTTCTTTCGTGTTTTTCCGTGTTTTCGTCGTCTGCGTGTGGCAATGTTTTGTTCATATATCGTCTTGTTACGACATCGTTTGGTTTCCCGTCTTGTTGTGGTGTTCGTTTGGTTTAGATTGACAGATCAGCTTCGATCTATTACAGATTGAATCAAGACTTGGGCATCAACATTACAGATCCGGAGGCATGGGTATTCCGGTCACTTTGATTTTGTCACATTTGTAGGCATTTTGCCGTGTTATGCTATTAACCTGTGTGCTGTGAGTTTGTTCGCAGATTTAGCCTTTTTGGTTTTTAGTGATGTTGAATTTGTGTTGTTTTCAATGTATTTTATCAATTTGAATGAATTAATATCTTTTTAATAAAAAAAAAAAAAAAGAACTGTGTGTCTTTTCCGGGAAAAAAAAAGAAAAGAAAAAGGAACCGTGTGTGTTTCGTAAAATAGAAAGAAAAAAATGAACCGTATGTAAGGTTTTTGATCGTCACAAGATACATTTTACGCTCTCTGATTTTAAACATGATATTTGAAAGAGATTTTAAAATAAGTTGACTATGAAGCCAACCGTGTGGAGCCTCTTCACCGACACCGAATGGGTTTTATTCCTCGTTGGTTCTTGCATACATTTTCAATTCCAAGCTCATCATCCTTTTTTCTTTCTTCTCTCGAATTCCATGCTCATCTTCTGTTCACATTCACATGGTGACGTAAAATGCAAACCTCATTCAAGTGCAGTAATGTTATCTGTATAATTGGATTTGACAATTATGGCGATAACTGAAATATCTGATTAATATAATTTAAATATGTGGTTAATCATATTCATTATATTTGAACACCTAAAAATCATGATTAATTAATACAGTTTAAATATGTGGTGAATCACATTCAGTGAATGGTTAATGGATGTAACAAGGTGTCACAACTCCTTAACCAATTACTTAACGTAATTAATCATATATTTAAACTGTATTAATCAGCTATTATAATTGTCACCCCAACTATCAAAATCCAGTTGTACAAATAATATTACCTTTTCACGTGGTTGTCTTTCTATTCTACAATAATATCTATGTCTATAATAAGATAAGATTGCACAAATTGACCACTATTCAGTACTTGACTCCGTCTGAATTAGAACATACTACTTTCTTTCATAAATAATTAACGTTTAAACATTATAGTATGATTAAAAAAATCAAATAACATTAATTAATCATAAAAATTATGTTATTTGATTATAAATTAAATTAATTATGTTATTGATTTTTTAATCATACTATAATGTTTAAAACGTAATTATTTATGAAAGAAAGTAGTATGTTCTAATTCAGACGGAGTCAAGTACTGAATAGTGGTCAATTTGTGCAATCTTATCTTATAGACATAGATATATTGTAGAATAGAAAGACAACCACGTGAAAAGGTAATATTATTTGTACAACTGGATTTTGATAGTTGGGGTGACAATTATAATAGCTGATTAATACAGTTTAAATATATGATTAATTACGTTAAGTAATTGGTTAAGGAGTTGTGTGGACACCTTGTTACATCCATTAACCATTCACTGAATGTGATTCACCACATATTTAAACTGTATTAATTAATCATGATTTTTAGGTGTTCAAATATAATGAATATGATTAACCACATATTTAAATTATATTAATCAGATATTTCAGTTATCGCCATAATTGTCAAATCCAATTATACAGATAACATTACTGCACTTGAATGAGGTTTGCATTTTACGTCACCATGTGAATGTGAACAGAAGATGAGCATGGAATTCGAGAGAAGAAAGAAAAAAGGATGATGAGCTTGGAATTGAAAATGTATGCAAGAACCAACGAGGAATAAAACCCATTCGGTGTCGGTGAAGAGGCTCCACACGGTTGGCTTCATAGTCAACTTATTTTAAAATCTCTTTCAAATATCATGTTTAAAATCAGAGAGCGTAAAATGTATCTTGTGACGATCAAAAACCTTACATACGGTTCATTTTTTTCTTTCTATTTTACGAAACACACACGGTTCCTTTTTCTTTTCTTTTTTTTCCCGGAAAAGACACACAGTTCTTTTTTTTTTTTTTTATTAAAAAGATATTAATTCATTCAAATTGATAAAATACATTGAAAACAACACAAATTCAACATCACTAAAAACCAAAAAGGCTAAATCTGCGAACAAACTCACAGCACACAGGTTAATAGCATAACACGGCAAAATGCCTACAAATGTGACAAAATCAAAGTGACCGGAATACCCATGCCTCCGGATCTGTAATGTTGATGCCCAAGTCTTGATTCAATCTGTAATAGATCGAAGCTGATCTGTCAATCTAAACCAAACGAACACCACAACAAGACGGGAAACCAAACGATGTCGTAACAAGACGATATATGAACAAAACATTGCCACACGCAGACGACGAAAACACGGAAAAACACGAAAGAAAAACCAGATCTATGTGGAACAACCACTTATTTAGATAAAAGATGAGAAAAAACGATATAGAGGGGTGATTCCAGGCCAAAAGATGGCCCAAAATCACCTCCTTCCGGTGGATGAGGAAGAAGAAAAAGAGGAATAGAAGGAAAGTAGAGAGAGGCGGCTCTAGATTAATTTCGTCGAAAAGACACAGTTCTTAATTACTACTAAAAGTGTAAAATATGCTATTATAAGCTTGTCCATTTAAAATTAAGAGTCTTGTTGTTTAGACAACCGAAACGAGACAACAACGGGGACAACTGGTACTGAAGCGCGACTGTAGCGCTACAGTAAGGCAGTTTTTTTTTTTTTATATATACAAATTTTGACTTTTTTTAATAAAAAAATAAAAAATTTATTTCTAAAAAAACCCATTAACCAGATAACGAACTGAATTAACCAGATATTTGTACCAGATTAACCAGATATTTGCACATACTTAACCAAAAACTTTATTTCTCAAAAAAAACTTATTAACCAGATAACGAACTGAATTTATCAGATATTTGTACCTGATTAACCAGATATTTGCACATACTTAACCAAAAATTTATTTCTCAAAAAAAGGCATTAACCAGATAATGAACTGAATTTATCAGATATTTGTACCCGATTAACCAGATATTTGCACATACTTAACCAAAAACTTTATTTCTCAAAAAAACTTATTAACCAGATAATGAACCGAATTTATCAGATATTTGTACCTGATTAACCAGATATTTGCACATACTTAATCATAAATTTTATTTCTCAAAAAAACCCATTAACCAGATAATGAACCAAATTCACCAGATATTTGTACCCGATTAACCAGATATTTGCACATACTTAACCAAAAAATTTATTTCTCAAAAAAACCCATTAACCAAATAATGAACTGAATTCACCAGATATTTGTACCTGATTAACCAGATATTTGCATACACAACCAAAATTTTATTTCTCAAAAAACCCATTAATCAGATAATGAATTGAATTCACCAGATATTTGTACATGATTAACCAGATATTTGTACATACTTAACCAAAAAACCCATTAACCAGATAATGAATTGAATTCACCAGATATTTGTACCTGATTAACCAGATTTGCACGTACTTAACCAAAAAACCCATTAACCAGATAATGAACTAAATTCACCAGATATTTGTACCTGATTAACCAGATATTAAAAAAAAAGCAAAATATATATTTTTTTTAAAAAGTCAAAATTTGAAAAAAAACAAAAAACAAAAAAGCTACAGTAACAAGCTACAATAGCGCGTTACCGTAGAACTCTACGATTGTCACCGTAGAGTTGTCGATCGTGGATTGTCCACAAAACATTTCTGTAAAATTAAATCCAACGTGAAGCAACGTTGAGACCAAGTGGAGCTTGAAAAAATTGTGTTTCGATGCCTCGGGGCATGAAATTTCATAGTTTGCGTTTTAAAAAAATCTTATCCAAACATATGCATATATCGTTTATAATTCTCTTTGAAGCTGCCAGGCGGTTTCTTGGTTGATATGGTTGGTCTTGGAGCTTTGCTTGTCAGGGGTCTTTTCCAGATAGAATATGTTTGGGAAAGTTGAAAAAAAAAGAATGTGCTGATAATCTGTTTTTATATAATCGATTATTGTGATAATCGATTATAATCAGAATCTGTTTTTGTTTGGGTATGTTTGTTGAAAAGCGATTTTAAGATAATTGATTTCGTTCGGGTGTGCAAAAATAATCACTTTTGCATAGTAAATTACGAAAAAGGGTATGAAGATATTTGTTTATAATTTTTTTTTAAACATTAGAATTTTTTTTATATCTTGTCATCCAATTTTTTTCTATTTATAAAAAATTGAATAAATTTTCTAACCTTTTTTCCATGATTATGGAAAACATGAAAAAATATTTTATTTTTACAATAATAATTAAACAAAAACAATATATATAAAAGTAAGGTTATGACTGGGGTAAAATTGTATAATCACTTATGTTAATAAATTAATTAATTTTTGTTAATATTTTTAATGGAGACTCAACCCTTGACTGTGTCTCTTGGTTTTCTCTTCAATTGAGAATAGACATGAAAAGATGAGAGCATTAATCACAATCTATGGAGAAGTTTTTTTCTTCCTCCTTTTCACGGCCTCTGTCTTCGTCAGTTTTTGGTTTATGTATTTGGGAGAGGGATAAAGAGAAGGAGAAAAGAGCAGCGGAGGGAGAAGGCGCCCATGGCGGCGGAGGGGAAAGGAAGCGGCTCGGAGTCCATTGCAGCGACGGACGGCCACGTTTCACGACGATGAGGTGCTCAATTGTTCTTTCTCTCTCACTTTAATCCCCTTTTTTGTTTCATGTGTTTTTCACTTTTTCTGTAGTATTGATGTCTTTCAAATTAACTGTAGGCTTTCTGCTGGTGGGCAAGAATTCTTCACCTCATATGATGAAGTCTATGATAGTTTTGATGTAAGGGATGACAAGAAAAGCCTTCTGAGGGGCATATATGCTTATGGTATGTAGGCAGATGGTTTTTCTTTTGCTCCTTACTTTTAAGTGCTTATTTAATACTATATGTGCGTTTGGGTATACAGCTTATTTAAGTACTTATGCAATAAGCTCTTTTTCAAATAAGCTAAAAACAGCTTATTTTCATAAGCTTCTCTGGCAAGCTTATGGAAATAAGCTAAAAAGAGCTTACGGAAAAATCATAAACTATTTTAATAAACTATTTGCTTAGGTTTATGATCATAAGTTATTCTCATAAGCTCTCTATATCAGTGTCATGGTGTCAATTACTTAGTACCCAATTTATACAAACTCGGGTTACATATGCTGGAGTTTCAATTGAATATTAATAGATCACAGTCACATTTAAAAGCTTACCATGATATGTTAAGAAGAGAAGCTTATTGTGTTTTTAGTTTAATGAGTACTCTTTTTTATTTTTGTTGCTCTGTAGATGTAAATAAAATAAAGAAAGACATATTAATTAGCCTTGACTTTGACCATCCTCCATTTTTCTATTATTCATAATAGATCTTATAGGTTGCTAGATGGAATCAAAAAGCAAGACCCGTGGTTACTGGAGCAAAATGACAAGTTGAGTGTTTCTTAAGGAGTGAATTTGGCTACTGTGGCAATAGGGGATGGATTAACTGACCCTGTAACTCAAGTGTCTACTCATGCTGCCAATGCTTACTATGTTGGATTGATCAACGAGAGGCAACAGAATGAGTTACAGAAGGCTCGGTTGGAAGTAGTTAGATTTACAAAGATGGGGAATTGGAGTGAAGAAATAGATGCAAGAAACAGGTTCTTGCAAATGTTGAAAAACATGTCAGGCCTCGATTCTTTGTATGATTATACAAGGAAAGCTCCATATGAAGATCATTTGGTTGCTGAGTTCTTGAACTTTAATGAGGCCAACAAAGTCCCGAGGGTGAATGAATGGTTTGTGAAAGAGGTTTGTACTAATGTTGTGGAGGTTACATCACATGCTGATGTGATGAAGAGTGTGAAGCATAAGGTAGAAGAGTTGGTAAGAAAGGGCAGGTGTTGTTGTACCAAGGTCAACATGATTTGTGGGATGGTGTGGTTCAAGTTGAAAATTGGGTGAAGATATTGAAATGGGAAGGGATTGATGACAAAATGAGAAGAAGAGTATCATCCCCATCTTACTGTAAGAATCCCACAATTTAACAGTTAGTAGGAAAGAGTAAACATGTATCTAAGTCTTTGAAATTGTAAGCAACAGTCATAATAGTCACAATTTCACATTAATGTATTCATTCTATTATAATTGTTGTCTTCTATCCATTCCTTCTATTAATTGAATGAATTTATCCATCATTTCTTGGCAACATTTGATAGGCCCAAGAAGGCATTATTGTAAGGTTTGATGTGGTGAAAATTTATTAGGTTGTTATTTCATATTTCTAAACTAAGTTGCTTTGTGGGTGTTATAGATGGGAATTTCTTTTCTAACATTTTCTTTCTTCATTTTTCTAAGCTTTTTGGGGTGTTACTACTATTTTCTTTATTTATTTATTTTTTAATCATTTATGGATCTAAAATTTACTGGTTGCACCAAATATTTGTATGTCATATGTAATTTGGTTTGAGATTATAGTTGCTTTAAATATATCTCGAGTTGCTCACTTGGTGAAGTTGTTTACAAATAAGTCTTTTAGAATTTATAATAGGTAAATATCCATGTATATTATCATTTTAATTGATTAGATCATACACTGAATAAACATTTATTTTCTTTCCTCATTTTTTACTGTAATTCATGGGTGTTATTATTTTTGTAATTGTTATGGTGTTAGCCGCTAACGTTAATATTGTTACCATTCATTGATTTTGATACCACCTATAATATAAGAATCCTTATTTTCTAGTCATGTCTCTCAACATAAAAAAATATTTAGAAATCCAAAACACAAAAAAGACATTTATTGATTTTTTCACTTCAAAAACTAAACAAATTTAAATTTAAATTTAAATTTTCAACATTTAAAAAAAAATTATCTAAATAAAGTAGTATAAAGATGCATAATATGTCCGTGCATCGCACGGGTATAACATCATATATATATATATATATATTTATATATA
Organism: Echinosophora koreensis; assembly: GCA_035048595.1. NCBI lineage: Eukaryota > Viridiplantae > Streptophyta > Magnoliopsida > Fabales > Fabaceae > Echinosophora > Echinosophora koreensis. Next base: position 21,344 of record JAPCYP010000450.1, on the reverse strand, counting down.
TATATATGAGTAAAGGTTGTTACTCTGTCTAAGATTCATTCCCTCACTCACGATAAAGCCAAAGGAGCCGTAACGTTATATACATTCTTTACCTGCAGATGTTGAACGTGTATACAAGGATATTACGGGAATTGCAACTGAATAAAAGCAATTCATCAAACTGTCCAACAATAATTATGGTGTAATAAAAAAGCTTAAGTTTGGGTTAAAAAGCTTTTTTAAAAAATAAGCTATGTACCAAACATAACAAATTATTTCCAAAATTTAGAGTGTTTGGAAAAGATTGTTTTGGAGAGTTTCAGCTTCTTTTTTTGATAAAAAACTGTTTTGTAAAATGAACTTCATGTTTGGGTCAATAGCTTAATATTCAAAAAAGCTTTTCTTGGATAAAAAAAAGGCTATTTTGGGAGAATCTCATAAGGAGGACTGTCTAATGGAAACGCTTTTTTCCTTCCATGGGAAGCACAAGTTGACCAACACAATTCCTATTGTGTCCCTGCAGTCAACCTTTTTTCTTATTTTTTCAACAAGTTTGTGTCGGGGCCGACCAAAATTGTAGCATTTCATAACAAAAAAAATGTAATAAATTTATTTACTGTTTTATAATAGAAAAAAACTGATAACAAAATATAAAAAAATAAACATTTCAACAAGTTTTAATGTAAAAAAAAAATCCAATATTATTAACATAAATAAATAACTTTATATCATTTTTCGTAATTTATTATGTACAAGTGATTTTTTTGCACCACCCAAATGAAATAGATTATTTTAAAATTGCTTTTCAGCAAACATTTATTACAATAATCGATTATTTGAAAACAGATTATCAGCATAATCTTTTTTTTCCAACTTTCTCAAACACACTATCACCCAAAACAATTAAAACTCAATAATTTCATCTTTCCCAAACAAAATAATCAGATGGATCCTTCTTTTTGCGGGGCGGAACAAGTTATTTAGTAAATCTTGTGGTCTTTTTCTGTGTTGTTGGTTGAATTCATAGCTTGCTTCTTTTTGTATCTGTTCAAGGTATTACTTGTATACGGGTGGAATACTTCTCATATTTCTTTTAATATACTTTTGTTTATAAAAAAAAATCTTATGGAGTCATAGCTGTACTCCTGTGTTTAGTATTAGCTTAAAATCATGGATGGCAATAATATTTTTGTTGGAATTTTCAGGGATTGAATTAAAAATTTAGGTCGAACACATGTTAAAGAATAAAAAAATATAAATTATTAATTAAAAAGGATAAATATTTAATATCTTGAAGATAAAAATATCAAATACTTTTTAAGTAATCATGGCAAGTAATAAATGTCACTTCCACTCACAATTTTAAAATAAATTATCTTATCACTTCAGTAATACTTTCTTTCTTCTTCTTTTTTATGGAATAAATTTAGGGCGAGGGAATGATGCCCCAATCCAAGACAGGAAAAACCTTAAGGCTCTATAAGCACTTACAATAGAATTTACATTTACCTCACCCAAAGGAGATTATTGGGGACTCGAACCTGCAACCTGTCAGATACGAGACCCTGTCATGCTCCACCAAACCAACCCATTGGGGCTCAGGAATTCTTTCTCTCATCTTACTTAATAAAAATAATTAATATCTTTATGGTTTTTCAAAACAACAAACTAAATTTGTCAAAAAAAAAAACTAAATAAAATAAAAATAGCTCTCTAAAATGATAAATAATTGTTTAGTCACTTTAGTACATGAGATATTTTACAATGAAAAAAATATTGACATATCACATACGTTAAGACTCTCTCTCTCTCTCTCTCTCTCATCTCTACTTAACTGCACGTTTGGTCCCCTACTACATATTGGTCACGTACAATTTTGGTTCCTCAAGTTTTTTTTGTATGGTCCCTCTATTTTTTTTTCATGTTGCAAATTGGTCCTTCTATCTAATGTCCATCAATTTTTTATTGATCAACAAAGAAATTCACTGCTTTAAGTGCATTAAATCATGTTAAAATCGGAGGCAGATGAGAGAGTAGCTAAATTGAGTTCTGTGACCAAATTGAACCTTTTAAAAGTTAAGGGACCAACTGAATCTGAAAAATAAGTTAAGGGACCAAAATAGTATTTTAACCTAAAAAGAATTTTCATGGACACATGGACGAAAGGATCATATTTACAACATTGAAAAAATAGGAAGACCAAATGTGCTACAAAAAAAACTATAGGGACCAAATTTCCATATTTAGCTACCGAGTTTATTGACCACACTAAATCGGTCGCTAAATATGAAAATTCGGTCGTAAAATATGAAAATTCGGTCACTAAATCGGTCGCTAAATGTTTTAGCGACCGATTTAGTGACTACCAAACGGTTTAGTGACTAGGTATTTAGCGATCATCAAATTCGGTCGATAATGATTTAGTGACCGAATTTCCTTATTTAGCGACCGAATTTGGTGATCGCTAAATAACTCTTTTTTGTAGTGAAACCAGTTATGTTATTTGAACATCAAAATTTATATAGCGTATATGTTTATCTCTATTTCTTATTTACTTTTTATCTTCTTGTATATATGCATTCCAATAATATTTCATGAAAAACAAAGGGACACCATATGGTATCTCTATTTTGGTGTTCACATAACTTTTCTCAAAAAAAAAAACGGTAGCTAAGAAAGATGATATATGATAGTGTTCTTTTAGCAAATTTAATATTTTATGGGACATATAGTGTCTTTTTTTATTTAAGTAGAGTTAAAGATGCTATCTTATACTATATGTAAAAAATAAAATACATAGAATATATAATTAAATATCATACAGATATAATATTCAAATATTTAAATAATAAAACTGTTTCAGATAAGATTAATGTGAAGGAGAGAAAAACCATAAAGGAAGTCAAGCAATGTCTCCTGGAAACAGCAATAATTGAAGAGGGAAGTCAAGCAATGTCTCCTGCAACTGCAATAATCGAAGGCGAGTTTTATGGTGCACCCTTGAGTTTGGGGAGCACCAGTGCACCTAATAATGTATCAACAATTTATCTTATGGAAAAAATATAATCAATGATAATTATATAGTTACTCCATTTACTTGCAAATTATTCAACAGGTTACCTTAAAAATTTATTATTTATTTATTAGCCGCTAACAACACTTTTACATTTATATTATGCCCCATTATTTATTTATTTTTTAGTCCTATGGAAATTTTTAAATGTCTCTCAGGTGTCCCTTGCCTTGTTGTGCTTCATCCTCGTCATCCCGCCATTCATTAATTTGTTGCACTATTTTTTAGGAACAGTAGGATTTGTTTATACTATAACGGAGAGTATCATGTGTGTGTTTGGATGAACGTTTGACAAACATGATTTTAGAAAGAATTGATTTTGATTAGAAGTGAGTTGAAAGTAAAATGATTTATATTTAGATACCTTCCTGAGAAAAAGTGATTTTTATCAATTTTTATTGTTTGAATAATTTGAATCAAAATTGTTTTTGAACGTGTAATTACTAAATAGGTTTTAATATATATATATATTGGTGTTAAGAGGGGCTTTAAGGCCAAAAGTAAAAATGCTACAAAGGAACTAATCTAGAGGAAACATCCCCTGTTACATCCGCAATCAGAATTTGATCTAAACCAGCAGGAGGTTGATCAATATTACAACATTTTGGCTAAGGTTACAATCTAAATTTGCAAAGGAAATCTGCTCCTTTGTTAGCTTTCCTATAAATGTGAGAAACTTTAACTATCCAGCCACATGAAAGGAGAGCTTTAATCTGACGGACAAGCTAGCATCCATCCATTAGCGCTGCCACACTTCCCATTTGATAAACATTCAGCGACCACCAATGAATCTTGTTGAAGTTCAATATGATCAAAGCCTATGGCTCTTGCAAGCTTTAATTCCTGTAGAACTCCCCAAAGTTCAGCTAATATATTAACAAGATAAACATGTTAAGAGATAATTAATTTAATTTATGTTAAATTATTTTGATATTCAATTATATATACTTAATAAGTAATCTAACATTATAAGCTTAATAATTTTTTTTTACAAAATAAATCTTAACTTAATAATTAATAGAAATATTTTTTAAAAGTTAAACATGTCTTATTTACTGGATAGATGATACGGATATAAGCTAAAAATTGATCAAAACTAAACAAAAAGTTACAAACTTCGGTGGTTTCATATGGTCAAAACGCACGTTTAAAGGAACCCAAAGAAGACGCCGATCCCACAAATGAAATGGGGAGAGATAGCAACGAATGCTATGCAGGTGAATTGAATAATACAACTTTTTAAAATTACAAGTTCAAACCTCTACAACAGTTTTTTTATTTTTAGGTGCAACCGATGTTCCCCAAATTCAAGGGATGCATCATAAAACTCCCCATAATTGAAACCTTGTCATTGTCAAAAAAAATAACCATGTCATGAAGAATCCAGCTAGCTACGTCTTGTAGGGTCGTAAATCAGATCCACCCATATTTTTTGAACACCCGAATTTGGACACCATGTATAGATATTGTAGATTGATGTGAGTGTGAGTGGGATAAAGATGTATAATATTTTAAGATAGAGTACATGTATAGTAAGAATTGTGAGTGGGATGTCACTTAAGTGTTCAAAGTCAAAGTAGTTGTACAAATAACATAACTCAATCAGATCGGGCCTCTATTATGGATCGATAAAAAGTAGGATATTATATAACTATCCTATATCCATGTTTTTTGCCCCTCGACAGTTAAAAAATTTGCACCCATGCCTATTCCTCTTTCAGCCATCTTTCAAACAGCACAGCACCGTGGTCAGTGGTGGATCCATGCCCAACTATACCCCTCCGCGATCTGGTCCTATGTCCTTCGCACACCACCCTTTTGTTCGGTGATGGTGGTGAGGAGAAATGTGAAGAACAAGTGAAAAGTAGTATATAATAAATGTTTGGGCAGAGAGAGAGGTGTTTCAATTCAAATGCACGGTTTGGGACATGGGCTACTTGGGAAATGTGAAGGATTAAGTTGTATTTAATGATTATTTGGTGTCCAAGATAATAAAAATACAAAAATTTTATTTGCACACCCAAATAGGAGACCATTTGGGACACCTTGGTTAATCACGTATAAATATTTGGTTAATTCAGTCATTATATGGTTAATTACGTGCAAATATTTGGTTAATTCATGATGACCCATTAATCATATAAAGAACTGAATTATCTGGATATTTGCATATGATTAACCAAATATTTAACATGGTTATCGAAAATAAGTCCATTAATCATATAATAAACTGAATTAACAAATATTTTATACTTGATTAACCAAGGTATTCTAAATGGATGTTCTATTTGGGTGTGCAAATAATATAACTGATAAAAATATTTCTTTGCATTTTCTAGTAGTCATATAGTCATATCACATGCCTTCTAAATTCTAATAAAAGTCTAGAACCGAGAGTCCACGGTTTTTCTTTTATTGGGTCTTATTTTTTATTTTTTATTTATTTTAATTACATTAAAAGGCTGATGGCAGCCTCCATTCATAGGGGCAAAGGTAGGGCCGGATGAGTTTGGGCTCATATGAAATGAAGAAAGAATTTTTTGCAGGCTCATGGTCCATGGTTTGCAGCATAAACTGTTAATAATAAATCGAGTCAACCGGTCCAACAAGTGATTCATTTGTTCGATTAATAACATATTAATCCAGTAACCTGATCGAGCCAATGATTGGTTCGAGTTTTATAACATTGGTTTCAACTATTTAACGTTTTAATGTTCTGATTATAATTTATGGATTGTTATTTAACAAATTATATTTAAAATTATTGCTTATATTTAAATAATAAATAGATTTAAAATATTTATTATTAATTATTTTGGAAATATATTGCCCCCACTTATCCAGGGTCCTGGATCCGCCACTGTACCCGGTCCTAAGTATAGATAGGGTCAATTCACTGAACCCGAATCCGTCCCTAGAACCGAAGGAACCTGATCATATATGGGTTGGTTTAAGACCGGGTCTATAAAGGACAATACCGGGTTGACCCGAAGTTAAATAAATTCTTTGTAAAACTAAATTTTCTGTGAGTGAGAAAAATGTTCTTTTTTTTTTATAAGCCAAAATATTCGCAAAAGATGATACCTAAAATGTTCTTTACGGGTCAGGACGGGTTCTAGGGCCGGGCCGAGTTTTACAGACCCTACTTATTACACTAACTATGTATCCAAATTAAGCTCATTATAAATTTAAACACAGTTAAGTACTCCACCCTTTTCAAAGTACTCTTTCGAATAATTGGATAAAAGTCCGATTCGAATTCAAAAGACAAATCAGTTTCTTTGAAAAGAATATCAAATAAATATATGCGGAAACGGAAACGCTAATTGTTTTTTCGTTTGATCTGATAGCAAATGTAATAAGATATTTATTTATACATGTGACTAACGGAGGTTGACACAAGTGGTGGTGAACTTGTGTCCCTTAATCAAGTGGCTGAGGTTCGAATCTCAGCTCTTGCATGCATAATTTATATTTTAAAAATAGAACAATGATAAACGGTTAAGAAGTAAAATCCAACTACGAAATATTGAAGATTATCATTTGTCCATATACTCCCTCCGGTCCTTATTATAAGAGGCAAATGACTACTTTTTTTTTTCCAAAATATAAGAGACATGCATGTATTTTGACAAATATTAAATGCTCATTTCCAATTTTACCCTTATTTATAATAGGGTTTATATTTACGAGACATTGCAACTTTCAATACAAGTAGGTTTGTTCATTAATTATTGAAGGATTAAATTTGTAAATTTATATGAATATAATTACAAATAGCTTATTTCAATACATTTCTTTGGTCTGTGTGTTTTAGGGTTTTGTCTCTTATATATAGGACCAGAGGGAGTATCATTTATCAGATTAGAATATATTTTAACAGGATAAATATATTATTTTTCTACCAATGAAAATTGTAAAGGAATGTATCATTCATTGATTTTATCAGTTGATGAAGAGAGAGTATTGGTGGGAGTAAATTTTCAGTTCAGCAGAAGTGGAACTCTTGGTGATAGGATCGAAAAAATAAAGTATTTGCTGTTAAGCTAATATGCTCTTGATACCATAAAGGAATGTACCATTCATTGATTTGAATACATGTAACAGTAGCCTATAAATAGAGATACCAGATTGATTTGAAAAAAAAAAAACTACTCAACAACTAGACATAAGAAGAAGGAGAAGTTACAAAACTGATTACAATTAAAAGATTAAAGGTTATCATCACAAACTAACTATCAGAAGCTAACAACTTAATTAAAATACAAACACTTATCTATTGACTGAGTCAAACTCTATCTATTAATTGAACAGTCGTTAATTTTCATCTCGTCAATTTGTTATATTGGATATACTAGAACAACTGATTAGATTAGATTATTTAAGAACTATAAAGCCAAGTTAGAGAAAAGATTAGAGATATATAAAGCAACATATTCAGCTACATTTGATTTTGTAAACAAAAAAAAACTATATTTGATCATGGTGCAAATTTATAGGAATTCCTAACTATACACATAATTTTTGGAATCAAATCCATTGCTATAATAGATTTGAATTTGAACTACTTTTACTCATATATATCAACCTAATTGGTTTTGAAGTTTGTTGCTAATGCTTCACATATTCAACCAAATAGGAAGAACAGATCATTCTCCCCACAAGAGAGTCATGGCGAAGTTGTCATTGACAAAGTGTTTTCATCACGGTAGAGGGAGAGTCAACCCTGTGGAACTTTCCCAACAATGGAATCTTGACCTTTCTAACCTTTTCATAGGACAAAAAATTTCTCAAGGTGCTCATAGTCATCTTTATGAAGGTATATATAAGGATGAACCTGTTGCTGTTAAAATTGTCAAGGTACCAGATAATGAAGAAAAGGTACCTTGATTTCACTTTTGGAGACACAATTCATGAGAGAAGCCACAATTCTACCACGTCTCCACCATCAAAATGTGGTAAAGTTCAAAGCTGCATGCAAAGACAAAAGGGTATTTTGTGTTCTCACTGAGTATCTACAAGGAGGTTCTTTAAGGGCATATTTGAAGAAGTTAGAAACCAAACCATTGCCTTTACACAAGGTGATAGCTTTTGCTCTTGATATTGCTCGTGGAATGGAATATATACACTCACAAGGTATCATTCATAGAGACCTTAAGCCAGAGAATGTGCTTATTAGTGTGGACTCTAAACTTAAAATTGCTGATTTTGGCATTGCTTGTGAGGCTGCAAAGAAGTGTGACTCAATGAGTGGTACATACCGTTGGATGGCACCAGAGATGATCAAAGAGAAACATTATGGGATTAGGGTTGATGTGTATAGTTTTGGGCTTATGTTGTGGGAGATGGTGTCTGGAAGAGTGCCATTTGAGGGAATGACTCCAATTCAGGTTGCTTTTGCTGTAGCACATAAGAATTCTCATTTTTGAGTTTCCGTAGTAGTAATCATTATGTATTGTATTATTGTTAATCATTCATATGAGGATTCCTTGCTCAAGCATAAGATGTTCATTTGAACGTTTATCATAAAAAATTGTACGTGTATAATATATATATTATATTATTACATATTCCAATACTTCTGATTGTGATAAGAAAAAGAAAAATGACACCCCGATTCATTTGTAAAAGAATAGACTGAATAAGACACGTAACGAATTAAAAAAGAGGATTTAGGATAAATAATTAGATTAGAGAGTTAACCAGGCTTTTTGGGGATAGAGGGACTTGAACCCTCACGATTTCTAAAGTCGACGGATTTTCCTCTTACTATAAATTTCCTTGTTGTCAATATTGACATGTAGAATGGGACTCTATCTTTATTCTCGTCTGATTAATCAGTTCTTCAAAAGATCTATCAGACTGTGATGGAATGAATGATTTGATCAATGAATATTGAATTCTTTCTCTTCAACTTGGAAATGATTTGCTTCACATCTTTTCATTTGTGATATAAATATTCACACACAAATAGAGATTTTCGGTCTTCATTAATCAATTGAAATAATATTTCAGTACATATCCATATATGTATATTATATAGATATATATGTTTATCTTTGAGCCCCTCCCTAATCTAATGCGAAAGGAAATGTCGTCAACTCCATTTGTTAGAACAGCTTCCATTGAGTCTCTGCACCTATCCTTTTTCTTCTCGCTTTATGAACTTTTCTTTGGTTTCGCGAAAAACAGGATTTGGCTCAGGATTGCCCATTATTAATTCCAGGGTTTCTCTGAATTTGAAAGTTATCACTTGGTAAGTTTCCATACCAAGGCTCAATCCAATTAAGTCCGTAGCGTCTACCAATTTCGCCATATCCCCCCTTTTTTTAGATTGGGATCTCATTAGTATACTTTTTTTTTTTCATTTTAATTATGAAAATTATGCCAGAACTGTTGAATTGATTCAATACGGATTCCTATACTGAAAGATGTTTCCTCCTATTTTATTTGATTTATTCTCCTTTTATCTACTATATTGGATACTCCTATATTGGTCGAATCAAAAATGATTCTATTATTTCTGTATTCGCAATTCAATATACATAGATATATACTGAATATCTATCTATTTTAGATGCCCCCCTATCATTTTTCATGCAATTTAGAATACTCGAATGGTCGATTCTTTTTTTTTTTTAATCCACTTATTAATTTAGAATAGTTAATAGCTATAACTAATCTAAGATTATAAAAAACCATTCTATTTATTAAATTCGAATTATACATTCATTTAGTAATTCGATATTTTTATCAAATTACTAATTACTTAAAAAATTTACTTTTTGAAAATCCAATTTTTTATAATTCTAATGGATAAATCTATGCATTATACATATTTAATCTTAATGTATAAGAATAGTGTAATATAAATTACTGTTTACTGTAATGTAATTCTTCATTATTATAAATATTATTATAAATTCTAATATAATTTATATAATAATATATAATATATAAATAGAAGATACTTTATAATAATATAATATATATTTCTATATTATAGAATATTTATATTATTTATTTATTATAAAGTATCTTCTATTTATATAATTATATATATATTATATAAATTATATTAGAATTTATAATAATATTTATAATAATGAAGAATTACATTACAGTAAACAGTAATTTATATTACACTATTCTTATACATTAAGATTAAATATGTATAATGCATAGATTTATCCATTAGAATTATAAAAAATTGGATTTTCAAAAAGTAAATTTTTTAAGTAATTAGTAATTTGATAAAAATATCGAATTACTAAATGAATGTATAATTCGAATTTAATAAATAGAATGGTTTTTTATAATCTTAGATTAGTTATAGCTATTAACTATTCTAAATTAATAAGTGGATTAAAAAAAAAAAAGAATCGACCATTCGAGTATTCTAAATTGCATGAAAAATGATAGGGGGGCATCTAAAATAGATAGATATTCAGTATATATCTATGTATATTGAATTGCGAATACAGAAATAATAGAATCATTTTTGATTCGACCAATATAGGAGTATCCAATATAGTAGATAAAAGGAGAATAAATCAAATAAAATAGGAGGAAACATCTTTCAGTATAGGAATCCGTATTGAATCAATTCAACAGTTCTGGCATAATTTTCATAATTAAAATGAAAAAAAAAAAGTATACTAATGAGATCCCAATCTAAAAAAAGGGGGGATATGGCGAAATTGGTAGACGCTACGGACTTAATTGGATTGAGCCTTGGTATGGAAACTTACCAAGTGATAACTTTCAAATTCAGAGAAACCCTGGAATTAATAATGGGCAATCCTGAGCCAAATCCTGTTTTTCGCGAAACCAAAGAAAAGTTCATAAAGCGAGAAGAAAAAGGATAGGTGCAGAGACTCAATGGAAGCTGTTCTAACAAATGGAGTTGACGACATTTCCTTTCGCATTAGATTAGGGAGGGGCTCAAAGATAAACATATATATCTATATAATATACATATATGGATATGTACTGAAATATTATTTCAATTGATTAATGAAGACCGAAAATCTCTATTTGTGTGTGAATATTTATATCACAAATGAAAAGATGTGAAGCAAATCATTTCCAAGTTGAAGAGAAAGAATTCAATATTCATTGATCAAATCATTCATTCCATCACAGTCTGATAGATCTTTTGAAGAACTGATTAATCAGACGAGAATAAAGATAGAGTCCCATTCTACATGTCAATATTGACAACAAGGAAATTTATAGTAAGAGGAAAATCCGTCGACTTTAGAAATCGTGAGGGTTCAAGTCCCTCTATCCCCAAAAAGCCTGGTTAACTCTCTAATCTAATTATTTATCCTAAATCCTCTTTTTTAATTCGTTACGTGTCTTATTCAGTCTATTCTTTTACAAATGAATCGGGGTGTCATTTTTCTTTTTCTTATCACAATCAGAAGTATTGGAATATGTAATAATATAATATATATATTATACACGTACAATTTTTTATGATAAACGTTCAAATGAACATCTTATGCTTGAGCAAGGAATCCTCATATGAATGATTAACAATAATACAATACATAATGATTACTACTACGGAAACTCAAAAATGAGAATTCTTATGTGCTACAGCAAAAGCAACCTGAATTGGAGTCATTCCCTCAAATGGCACTCTTCCAGACACCATCTCCCACAACATAAGCCCAAAACTATACACATCAACCCTAATCCCATAATGTTTCTCTTTGATCATCTCTGGTGCCATCCAACGGTATGTACCACTCATTGAGTCACACTTCTTTGCAGCCTCACAAGCAATGCCAAAATCAGCAATTTTAAGTTTAGAGTCCACACTAATAAGCACATTCTCTGGCTTAAGGTCTCTATGAATGATACCTTGTGAGTGTATATATTCCATTCCACGAGCAATATCAAGAGCAAAAGCTATCACCTTGTGTAAAGGCAATGGTTTGGTTTCTAACTTCTTCAAATATGCCCTTAAAGAACCTCCTTGTAGATACTCAGTGAGAACACAAAATACCCTTTTGTCTTTGCATGCAGCTTTGAACTTTACCACATTTTGATGGTGGAGACGTGGTAGAATTGTGGCTTCTCTCATGAATTGTGTCTCCAAAAGTGAAATCAAGGTACCCTTTTCTTCATTATCTGGTACCTTGACAATTTTAACAGCAACAGGTTCATCCTTATATATACCTTCATAAAGATGACTATGAGCACCTTGAGAAATTTTTTGTCCTATGAAAAGGTTAGAAAGGTCAAGATTCCATTGTTGGGAAAGTTCCACAGGGTTGACTCTCCCTCTACCGTGATGAAAACACTTTGTCAATGACAACTTCGCCATGACTCTCTTGTGGGGAGAATGATCTGTTCTTCCTATTTGGTTGAATATGTGAAGCATTAGCAACAAACTTCAAAACCAATTAGGTTGATATATATGAGTAAAAGTTTCAAATTCAAATCTATTATAGCAATGGATTTGATTCCAAAAATTATGTGTATAGTTAGGAATTCCTATAAATTTGCACCATGATCAAATATAGTTTTTTTTTGTTTACAAAATCAAATGTAGCTGAATATGTTGCTTTATATATCTCTAATCTTTTCTCTAACTTGGCTTTATAGTTCTTAAATAATCTAATCTAATCAGTTGTTCTAGTATATCCAATATAACAAATTGACGAGATGAAAATTAACGACTGTTCAATTTAATAGATAGAGTTTGACTCAGTCAATAGATAAGTGTTTGTATTTTAATTAAGTTGTTAGCTTCTGATAGTTAGTTTGTGATGATAACCTTTATCTTTTAATTGTAATCAGTTTTGTAACTTCTCCTTCTTCTTATGTCTAGTTGTTGAGTAGTTTTTTTTTTTCAAATCAATATCTGGTATCTCTATTTATAGGCTACTGTTACATGTATTCAAATCAATGAATGGTACATTCCTTTATGGTATCAAGAGCATATTAGCTTAACAGCAAATACTTTATTTTTTCGATCCTATCACCAAGAGTTCCACTTCTGCTGAAACTGAAATTTACTCCCACCAATACTCTCTCTTCATCAACTGATAAAATCAATGAATGATACATTCCTTTACAATTTTCATTGGTAGAAAAATAATATATTTATCCTGTTAAAATATATTCTAATCTGATAAATGATACTCCCTCTGGTCCTATATATAAGAGACAAAACCCTAAACACACAGACCAAAGAAATGTATTGAAATAAGCTATTTGTAATTAATATTCATATAAATTTACAAATTTAATCCTTCAATAATTAATGAACAAACCTACTTGTATTGAAAGTTGCAATGTCTCGTAAATATAAACCCTATTATAAATAAGGGTAAAATTGGAAATGAGCATTTAATATTTGTCAAAATACATGCATGTCTCTTATATTTTGGAAAAAAAAAAGTAGTCATTTGCCTCTTATAATAAGGACCGGAGGGAGTATATGACAAATGATAATCTTCAATATTTCGTAGTTGGATTTTACTTCTTAACCGTTTATCATTGTTCTATTTTAAAATATAAATTATGCATGCAAGAGCTGAGATTCGAACCTCAGCCACTTGATTAAGGGACACAAGTTCACCACCACTTGTGTCAACCTCCGTTAGTCACATGTATAAATAAATATCTTATTACATTTGCTATCAGATCAAACGAAAAAACAATTAGCGTTTCCGTTTCCGCATATATTTATTTGATATTCTTTTCAAAGAAACTGATTTGTCTTTTGAATTCGAATCGGACTTTTATCCAATTATTCGAAAGAGTACTTTGAAAAGGGTGGAGTACTTAACTGTGTTAAATTTATAATGAGCTTAATTTGGATACATAGTTAGTGTAATAAGTAGGGGTCTGTAAAACTCGGCCCGGCCCTAGAACCCGTCCTGACCCGTAAAGAACATTTTAGGTATCATCTTTTGCGAATATTTTGGCTTATAAAAAAAAAAAGAACATTTTTCTCACTCACAGAAATTTAGTTTACAAAGAATTTATTTAACTTCGGGTCAACCCGGTATTGTCCTTTATAGACCCGGTCTTAAACCAACCCATATATGATCAGGTTCCTTCGGTTCTAGGGACGGATTCGGGTTCAGTGAATTGACCCTATCTATACTTAGGACCGGGTACAGTGGCGGATCCAGGACCCTGGATAAGTGGGGGCAATATATTTCCAAAATAATTAATAATAAATATTTTAAATCTATTTATTATTTAAATATAAGCAATAATTTTAAATATAATTTGTTAAATAACAATCCATAAATTATAATCAGAACATTAAAACGTTAAATAGTTGAAACCAATGTTATAAAACTCGAACCAATCATTGGCTCGATCAGGTTACTGGATTAATATGTTATTAATCGAACAAATGAATCACTTGTTGGACCGGTTGACTCGATTTATTATTAACATTTATGCTGCAAACCATGGACCATGAGCCTGCAAAAAATTCTTTCTTCATTTCATATGAGCCCAAACTCATCCGGCCCTACCTTTGCCCTATGATGGAGCTGCCATCAGCCTTTTAATGTAATAAAATAAATAAAAAATAAAAATAAGACCCAATAAAAAAACCGTGACTCTCGGTTCTAGACTTTTATTAGAATTTAGAAGGCATGTGATATGACTATATGACTACTAGAAAATGCAAAGAAATATTTTTATCAGTTATATTATTTGCACACCCAAATAGAACATCCATTTAGAATACCTTGGTTAATCAAGTATAAATATTTGGTTAATTCAGTTTATTATATGATTAATGGACTTATTTTCGATAACCATGTAAATATTTGGTTAATCATATGCAAATATCCAGATAATTCAGTTCTTTATATGATTAATGGGTCATCATGAATTAACCAAATATTTGCACGTAATTAACCATATAATGAACTGAATTAACCAAATATTTATACGTGATTAACCAAGGTGTCCCAAATGGTCTCCTATTTGGGTGTGCAAATAAAATTTTTGTATTTTTATTTCTTGGACACCAAATAATCATTAAATACAACTTAATCCTTCACATTTCCCAAGTAGCCCATGTCCCAAACCGTGCATTTGAATTGAAACACCTCTCTCTCTGCCAAACATTTATTATATACTACTTTTCACTTGTTCTTCACATTTCTCCTCACCACCATCACCGAACAAAAGGGTGGTGTGCGAAGGACATAGACCAGATCGCGGAGGGGTATAGTTGGGCATGGATCCACCACTGACCACGGTGCTGTGCTGTTTGAAAGATGGCTGAAAGAGGAATAGGCATGGGTGCAAATTTTTTAACTGTCGAGGGGCAAAAAACATGGATATAGGATAGTTATATAATATCCTACTTTTTATCGATCCATAATAGAGGCCCGATCTGATTGAGTTATGTTATTTGTACAACTACTTTGACTTTGAACACTTAAGTGACATCCCACTCACAATTCTTACTATACATGTACTCTATCTTAAAATATTATACATCTTTATCCCACTCACACTCACATCAATCTACAATATCTATACATGGGTGTCCAAATTCGGGTGTTCAAAAAATATGGGTGGATCTGATTTACGACCCTACAAGACGTAGCTAGCTGGATTCTTCATGACATGGTTTATTTTTTTTGACAATGACAAGGTTTCAATTATGGGGAGTTTTATGATGCATCCCTTGAATTTGGGGAACATCGGTGCACCTAAAAATAAAAAAACTGTTGTAGAGGTTTGAACTTGTAATTTTAAAAAGTTGTATTTATTCAATTCACCTGCATAGCATTCGTTGCTATCTCTCCCCATTTCATTTGTGGGATCGGCGTCTTCTTTGGGTTCCTTTAAACGTGCGTTTGACCATATGAAACCACCGAAGTTTGTAACTTTTTGTTTAGTTTTGATCAATTTTTAGCTTATATCCGTATCATCTATCCAGTAAATAAGACATGTTTAACTTTTAAAAAATATTTATTTAATTATTTAAGTTAAGATTTATATTTGTAAAAAAAATTATTAAGCTTATAATGTTAGATTACTTATTAAGTATATATAATTGAATATCAAAATAATTTAACATAAATTAAATTAATTATCTCTTAACATGTTTATCTTGTTAATATATTAGCTGAACTTTGGGGAGTTCTACAGGAATTAAAGCTTGCAAGAGCCATAGGCTTTGATCATATTGAACTTCAACAAGATTCATTGGTGGTCGCTGAATGTTTATCAAATGGGAAGTGTGGCAGCGCTAATGGATGGATGCTAGCTTGTCCGTCAGATTAAAGCTCTCCTTTCATGTGGCTGGATAGTTAAAGTTTCTCACATTTATAGGAAAGCTAACAAAGGAGCAGATTTCCTTTGCAAATTTAGATTGTAACCTTAGCCAAAATGTTGTAATATTTGATCACCTCCTGCTGGTTTAGATCAAATTCTGATTGCGGATGTAACAGGGGATGTTTCCTCTAGATTAGTTCCTTTGTAGCATTTTTTACTTTTGGCCTTAAAGCCCCTCTTAACACCAATATATATATATTATTAAAACCTATTTAGTAATTACACGTTCAAAAACAATTTGATTCAAATTATTCAAACAATAAAAATTGATAAAAATCACTTTTTCTCAGGAAGGTATCTAAATATAAATCATTTTACTTTCAACTCACTTCTAATCAAAATCAATTCTTTCTAAAATCATGTTTGTCAAACGTTCATCCAAACACACACATGATACTCTCCGTTATAGTATAAACAAATCCTACTGTTCCTAAAAAATAGTGCAACAAATTAATGAATGGCGGGATGACGAGGATGAAGCACAACAAGGCAAGGGACACCTGAGAGACATTTAAAAATTTCCATAGGACTAAAAAATAAATAAATAATGGGGCATAATATAAATGTAAAAGTGTTGTTAGCGGCTAATAAATAAATAATAAATTTTTAAGGTAACCTGTTGAATAATTTGCAAGTAAATGGAGTAACTATATAATTATCATTGATTATATTTTTTCCATAAGATAAATTGTTGATACATTATTAGGTGCACTGGTGCTCCCCAAACTCAAGGGTGCACCATAAAACTCGCCTTCGATTATTGCAGTTGCAGGAGACATTGCTTGACTTCCCTCTTCAATTATTGCTGTTTCCAGGACATTGCTTGACTTCCCTTTATGGTTTTTCTCTCCTTCACATTAATCTTATCTGAAACAGTTTTATTATTTAAATATTTGAATATTATATCTGTATGATATTTAATTATATATTCTATGTATTTTATTTTTTACATATAGTATAAGATAGCATCTTTAACTCTACTTAAATAAAAAAAGACACTATATGTCCCATAAAATATTAAATTTGCTAAAAGAACACTATCATATATCATCTTTCTTAGCTACCGTTTGTTTTTTTTGAGAAAAGTTATGTGAACACCAAATAGAGATACCATATGGTGTCCCTTTGTTTTTCATGAAATATTATTGGAATGCATATATACAAGAAGATAAAAAGTAAATAAGAAATAGAGATAAACATATACGCTATATAAATTTTGATGTTCAAATAACATAACTGGTTTCACTACAAAAAAGAGTTATTTAGCGATCACCAAATTCGGTCGCTAAATAAGGAAATTCGGTCACTAAATCATTATCGACCGAATTTGATGATCGCTAAATACCTAGTCACTAAACCGTTTGGTAGTCACTAAATCGGTCGCTAAAACATTTAGCGACCGATTTAGTGACCGAATTTTCATATTTTACGACCGAATTTTCATATTTAGCGACCGATTTAGTGTGGTCAATAAACTCGGTAGCTAAATATGGAAATTTGGTCCCTATAGTTTTTTTGTAGCACATTTGGTCTTCCTATTTTTTCAATGTTGTAAATATGATCCTTTCGTCCAGTGTCCATAAATTTTTTTAGGTTAAAATACTATTTTGGTCCCTTAACTTATTTTTCAGATTCAGTTTGGTCCCTTAACTTTTAAAAGGTTCAATTTGGTCACAGAACCTCAAATTTAGCTACTCTCTCATCTGCCTCTCGATTTTAACATGATTTAATGCACTTAAAGCAGTGAATTTTCTTTGTTGATCAATAAAAAATTGATGGACATTAGATAGAAGGACCAAATTTGCAACATGAAAAAAAAATAGAGGGACCATACAAAAAAACTTGAGGAACCAAAATTGTACGTGACCAATATGTAGTAGGGGACCAAACGTGCAGTTAAGTAGAGAGAGAGAGAGAGAGAGAGAGAGTCTTAACGTATGTGATATGTCAATATTTTTTTATTGTAAAATATCTCATGTACTAAAGTGACTAAACAATTATTTATCATTTTAGAGAGATATTTTTATTTTATTTAGTTTTTTTTTTGACAAATTTAGTTTGTTGTTTTGAAAAACCATAAAGATATTAATTATTTTTTATTAAGTAAGATGAGAGAAAGAATTCCTGAGCCCCAATGGGTTGGTTTGGTGGAGCATGACAGGGTCTCGTATCTGACAGGTTGCAGGTTCGAGTCCCCAATAATCTCCTTTGGGTGAGGTAAATGTAAATTCTATTGTAAGTGCTTATAGAGCCTTAAGGTTTTTTCCTGTCTTGGATTGGGGCATCATTCCCTCGCCCTAAATTTATTCCATAAAAAAGAAGAAGAAAGAAAGTATTACTGAAGTGATAAGATAATTTATTTTAAAATTGTGAGTGGAAGTGACATTTATTACTTGCCATGATTACTTAAAAAGTATTTGATATTTTTATCTTCAAGATATTAAATATTTATCCTTTTTAATTAATAATTTATATTTTTTTATTCTTTAACATGTGTTCGACCTAAATTTTTAATTCAATCCCTGAAAATTCCAACAAAAATATTATTGCCATCCATGATTTTAAGCTAATACTAAACACAGGAGTACAGCTATGACTCCATAAGATTTTTTTTTATAAACAAAAGTATATTAAAAGAAATATGAGAAGTATTCCACCCGTATACAAGTAATACCTTGAACAGATACAAAAAGAAGCAAGCTATGAATTCAACCAACAACACAGAAAAAGACCACAAGATTTACTAAATAACTTGTTCCGCCCCGCAAAAAGAAGGATCCATCTGATTATTTTGTTTGGGAAAGATGAAATTATTGAGTTTTAATTGTTTTGGGTGATAGTGTGTTTGAGAAAGTTGGAAAAAAAAGATTATGCTGATAATCTGTTTTCAAATAATCGATTATTGTAATAAATGTTTGCTGAAAAGCAATTTTAAAATAATCTATTTCATTTGGGTGGTGCAAAAAAATCACTTGTACATAATAAATTACGAAAAATGATATAAAGTTATTTATTTATGTTAATAATATTGGATTTTTTTTTTACATTAAAACTTGTTGAAATGTTTATTTTTTTATATTTTGTTATCAGTTTTTTTCTATTATAAAACAGTAAATAAATTTATTACATTTTTTTTGTTATGAAATGCTACAATTTTGGTCGGCCCCGACACAAACTTGTTGAAAAAATAAGAAAAAAGGTTGACTGCAGGGACACAATAGGAATTGTGTTGGTCAACTTGTGCTTCCCATGGAAGGAAAAAAGCGTTTCCATTAGACAGTCCTCCTTATGAGATTCTCCCAAAATAGCCTTTTTTTTATCCAAGAAAAGCTTTTTTGAATATTAAGCTATTGACCCAAACATGAAGTTCATTTTACAAAACAGTTTTTTATCAAAAAAGAAGCTGAAACTCTCCAAAACAATCTTTTCCAAACACTCTAAATTTTGGAAATAATTTGTTATGTTTGGTACATAGCTTATTTTTTAAAAAAGCTTTTTAACCCAAACTTAAGCTTTTTTATTACACCATAATTATTGTTGGACAGTTTGATGAATTGCTTTTATTCAGTTGCAATTCCCGTAATATCCTTGTATACACGTTCAACATCTGCAGGTAAAGAATGTATATAACGTTACGGCTCCTTTGGCTTTATCGTGAGTGAGGGAATGAATCTTAGACAGAGTAACAACCTTTACTCATATATATATATATAATATATATTATATATATATATGATGTTATACCCGTGCGATGCACGGACATATTATGCATCTTTATACTACTTTATTTAGATAATTTTTTTTTAAATGTTGAAAATTTAAATTTAAATTTAAATTTGTTTAGTTTTTGAAGTGAAAAAATCAATAAATGTCTTTTTTGTGTTTTGGATTTCTAAATATTTTTTTATGTTGAGAGACATGACTAGAAAATAAGGATTCTTATATTATAGGTGGTATCAAAATCAATGAATGGTAACAATATTAACGTTAGCGGCTAACACCATAACAATTACAAAATAATAACACCCATGAATTACAGTAAAAAATGAGGAAAGAAAATAAATGTTTATTCAGTGTATGATCTAATCAATTAAAATGATAATATACATGGATATTTACCTATTATAAATTCTAAAAGACTTATTTGTAAACAACTTCACCAAGTGAGCAACTCGAGATATATTTAAAGCAACTATAATCTCAAACCAAATTACATATGACATACAAATATTTGGTGCAACCAGTAAATTTTAGATCCATAAATGATTAAAAATAAATAAATAAAGAAAATAGTAGTAACACCCCAAAAGCTTAGAAAAATGAAGAAAGAAAATGTTAGAAAAGAAATTCCCATCTATAACACCCACAAAGCAACTTAGTTTAGAAATATGAAATAACAACCTAATAAATTTTCACCACATCAAACCTTACAATAATGCCTTCTTGGGCCTATCAAATGTTGCCAAGAAATGATGGATAAATTCATTCAATTAATAGAAGGAATGGATAGAAGACAACAATTATAATAGAATGAATACATTAATGTGAAATTGTGACTATTATGACTGTTGCTTACAATTTCAAAGACTTAGATACATGTTTACTCTTTCCTACTAACTGTTAAATTGTGGGATTCTTACAGTAAGATGGGGATGATACTCTTCTTCTCATTTTGTCATCAATCCCTTCCCATTTCAATATCTTCACCCAATTTTCAACTTGAACCACACCATCCCACAAATCATGTTGACCTTGGTACAACAACACCTGCCCTTTCTTACCAACTCTTCTACCTTATGCTTCACACTCTTCATCACATCAGCATGTGATGTAACCTCCACAACATTAGTACAAACCTCTTTCACAAACCATTCATTCACCCTCGGGACTTTGTTGGCCTCATTAAAGTTCAAGAACTCAGCAACCAAATGATCTTCATATGGAGCTTTCCTTGTAT
>JAPCYP010000449.1:32500-35000 GCA_035048595.1 Echinosophora koreensis | reverse complement strand
TTTTTAAAAACAACAACGTCGCGAGGATCCTTTCCGATGCACCTTCAGCCGATCTGCGTTTGTCACCCCTTCCAAGGCCACTTCAGGACGATCACCCGTCTCTTGGTGCTTCGGCTCTGCCCCGAAAGGCATCACCTAACACCACGTCCATCCACAGCCAAGGTCGAGGAGCCGCGCACCCACAGCCTCGCCACACCATCGAGTACCCCACGAAATTGTTAAAAATCGAAAGCGAAATTTTTAAAAACCAACAACGTCACGAGGATCCTTTCCGATGCAACTTCAGCCGATCTGGCATTTGTCACCCCTTCCGAGGCCACTTCAGGACGATCACCCGTCTCTTGGTGCTTCGGATCTGCCCCGGAAGGCATCACCTAACACCACGTCCATCCACACCCAAGGTCGAGGAGCCGCGCACCCACAGCCTCCCCACACCATCGAGTACCCCACGAAATTGTTAAAAATCGAAAGCGAATTTTTTAAAAACAACCAACGTCGCGGAGGATCCTTTCCGATGCACCTTCAGCCGATCTGGGTTTGTCACCCCTTTCCAAGGCCACTTCAGGACGATCACCCGTCTCTTGGTGCTTCGGCTCTGCCCCGAAGGCATCACCTAACACCACGTCCATCCACAGCCAAGGTCGAGGAGCCACGCACCCACAGCCTCGTCACACCATCGAGTACCCCACGAAATTGATAAAAATCGAAAGCGAAAACTTTTAAAAACCAACAACGTCACGAGGATCCTTTCCGATGCAACTTCAGCCGATCTGGCATTTGTCACCCCTTCCGAGGCCACTTCAGGACGATCACCCGTCTCTTGGTGCTTCGGATCTGCCCCGGAAGGCATCACCTAACACACGTCCATCACAACCAAGGTCAAGGAGCCGCGCACCCACAGCCTCCCCACACCATCGAGTACCCCCACTAAATTGTTAAAAATCGAAAGCGAAATTTTTTAAAAACCAACAACGTCGCGAGGATCCTTTCCGATGCACCTTCAGCCGATCTGGCGTTTGTCACCCCTTCCAAGGCCACTTCAGGACGATCACCCGTCTCTTGGTGCTTCGGCTCTGCCCCGAAAGGCATCACCTAACACCACGTCCATCCACAGCCAAGGTCGAGGATCCGCGCACCCACAGCCTCGCCACACCATCGAGTACCCCACGAAATTGATAATTATCGAAAGCCATCCTTTTGGAAAACGAAATTGAAAAAAATATCAAAAGCCGTCTTTTTAAAAACCGGTGCAGCAACATTTGTGAGGGGATCCTTTACGGTGCGCCTTCAGCCAGTTTGGTGTTGGGTTACCCCCACCTTGGTCACATCCGGACGATCACGCATCCCTTCGTGTTGCGGTTCCGCCCCAGAAGGCATCACCTAACACAACGTCCATCCATAACCAAGGTCAGGGAATCGCACCATAGCCTCGACACCCCTTGGAAATCCCCACAAAAAACGAACCCATCCGATGCCCGCATTTTTCCCCGGGCCCACCTCCAGGGCCCACCCGGGCCCGCCGTGCCCGGGCCCACGGAAGTCGATCGGTCGGAAGATGACCCGGATCGAGTCACCTACCATGCCGTGGGCATGGTCGGTGTGCAATGTTGGGGATCATTGCATGGGGTAGGGGGGGCATGACCATGGTGCACCAGGCGTGGCACCAGGTCAGGGTCAGGCTGGCACCTCTCCCCCCCCTATAATAGCTTAATATGCAAAGACCCAATTTTCCAGCACAAGACATCCTTTTTGCTGGGGAGACATACTCTTTTTTTCCAACCTAGAGGTCGAATTTTGGCCTGATTTTTTTGCAGGGTTGCTTATAAAAATGGGAGCTAGGGGATGAAAAATTTACAGAATTTTTCACCATACCATTTTTTTTTTTTATAAATTTTCAAAGTTGGAAAACCGAAACAATTCCCGAAAAATGGAAAGGGTCTAGGCATCGAATTTTGAGCTGATATTTTTGCAGGCACACTACTTATATTATTCCCCAAGGTGTCCACCAAGTTTCGTGGCATTTCATGAAGGTGGTGATTTTTTTATGATTTTTCAACCGAAATCAGGAATATGCGACAGTTCGACGATAAGGAACCTAGGCTACAAATTGATTTTTGACCTGAATTTTTGCAGGCACTCTTGCTATATTATTTCCAGCTTTACCTCCAAATTTCGTTGCATTTCATTGAGGGGTTGGAGTTTTAAGAAATTTTAGCCGAAATGTGGTATGCTAGCGTACTTTAAACATGTGGTGGACCATGGATGACAGGTTTGCTTTTCCACCACGCCTTCTAAAAAGTCTAGGGGGGGGGTCAGGGGAATGCTCTCAAGCATGTGTCACAACATTTTCCCGTCGGTGCTCGGTGCATCTGCGACGTGTGCCCAGCACAGTGGTCGTGCACGAGCCACCCAAAATGAACCTCCATCTTCCGGCACCAGCACCTTCAGCCGGTCAGTGCCATGTGCACCAGACCCTTGCAACCTTGGTTCCTTTCCGCAC
>JAPCYP010000449.1:20000-22500 GCA_035048595.1 Echinosophora koreensis | reverse complement strand
TTGCGGTTCCGCCCCAGAAGGCATCACCTAACACAACGTCCATCCATAACCAAGGTCAGGGAAGCGCACCCATAGCCTCGACACCCCTTGGAAAATCCCCACAAAAACGAACCCATCCGATGCCCGCATTTTTCCCCGGGCCCACCTCCAGGGCCCACCCGGGCCCGCCCGTGCCCGGGCCCGCCCGTGCCCGGGCCCACGGAGTCGATCGGTCGGAAGATGACCCGATCGAGTCACCTACCATGCCGTGGGCATGGTCGGTGTGCAATGTTGGGGATCATTGCATGGGGTAGGGGGGGGCATGACCATGGTGCACCAGGCGTGGCACCAGGTCAGGGTCAGGCTGGCACCTCTCCCCCCCCTATAATAGCTTAATATGCAAAGACCCATTTTCCAGCACAAGACATCCTTTTTGCTGGGGAGACATACTCTTTTTTTCCAACCTAGAGGTCGAATTTTGGCCTGATTTTTTGCAGGGTTGCTTATAAAAATGGGAGCTAGGGGATGAAAAATTTACAGAATTTTTCACCATACCATTTTTTTTTTATAAATTTTCAAAGTGGAAAACCGAAACAATTCCCGAAAAATGGAAAATGGGTCTAGGCATCGAATTTTGAGCTGATTTTTTGCAGGCACACTACTTATATTATTCCCAAGGTGTCCACCAAGTTTCGTGGCATTTCATGAAGGTGGTGATTTTTTATGATTTTTCAACCGAAATCAGGAATATGCGACAGTTCGACGATAAGGAACCTAGGCTACAAATTGATTTTTGACCTGAATTTTTGCAGGCACTCTTGCTATATTATTTCCAGCTTTACCTCCAAATTTCGTTGCATTTCATTGAGGGGTTGGAGTTTTAAGAAATTTTAGCCGAAATGTGGTATGCTAGCGTACTTAAACATGTGGTGGACCATGGATGACAGGTTTGCTTTTCCACCACGCCTTCTAAAAAGTCTAGGGGGGGGTCAGGGGAATGCTCTCAAGCATGTGTCACAACATTTTCCCGTCGGTGCTCGGTGCATCTGCGACGTGTGCCCAGCACAGTGGTCGTGCACGAGCCACCCAAAATGAACCTCCATCTTCCGGCACCAGCACCTTCAGCCGGTCAGTGCCATGTGCACCAGACCCTTGCAACCTTGGTTCCTTTCCGCACCGACCGAGCCAAGTCAGGAATCTGGTGCACCAGACCGAGCCATGTCAGGAATCCGGGGCACCACACGGAGCCAAGTCAGGATTCTGGTGCACCAGACCGAGCCAAATCATGAATCCGGCGCACCACACCGAGCCAGGTCAGGAATCTGGTGCACCAGACCATGCCAGGTCAGGAATCTGGTGCACCAGACCGAGCCAAATCATGAATCTGGTGCACCAGACCATGCCAGGTCAGGAATCTGGTGCACCAGACCGAGCCAAATCATGAATAAAGAGCCAGATCAGGAATCTGGTGCACCTTGCCGAGCCAAACCATGAATACCGAGCCAAGTCAGGAATCTGGTGCACCAGAACCTAGCTACCTTGGTTCCTCTCCGCACCGATCGAGGCAGATCCGGCACCTGGTGCACCCGGGGACCCGTGGCCGATGCACCATTCCCTCGTTCCCGGTTGGAGATAGCTGTCACCGAGATAACAACTACAACTACAACTACTACTACTACTATATATATAATATATAATATAATATAATATATATATATATATATATAAAATAGCCAGGTACCTGCCCCCTATAATAGCTTAATATGCAAAGACCCATTTTCCAGCACAAGACATCCTTTTTGCTGGGGAGACATACTCTTTTTTTCCAAGCTAGAAGTCGAATTTTTGCGTGATTTTTTGCAGGAATGCTTATAAAAATGGGAGCAAGGGGACGAAAAATTTACAGAATTTTTCACCATACCATTTTTTTTTAATAAATTTTCAAAGTGGAAAACCGAAACAATTCCCGAAAAATGGAAAATGGGTCTAGGCATCGAATTTTGAGCTGATTTTTTGCAGGCACACTACTTATATTATTCCCAAGGTGTCCACCAAGTTTCGTGGCATTTCATGAAGGTGGTGATTTTTTATGATTTTTCAACCGAAATCAGGAATATGCGACAGTTCGACGATAAGGAACCTAGGCTACAAATTGATTTTTGACCTGAATTTTTGCAGGCACTCTTGCTATATTATTTCCAGCTTTACCTCCAAATTTCGTTGCATTTCATTGAGGGGTTGGAGTTTTAAGAAATTTTAGCCGAAATGTGGTATGCTAGCGTACTTAAACATGTGGTGGACCATGGATGACAGGTTTGCTTTTCCACCACGCCTTCTAAAAAGTCTAGGGGGGGGTCAGGGGAATGCTCTCAAGCATGTGTCACAACATTTTCCCGTCGGTGCTCGGTGCATCTGCGACGTGTGCCCAGCACAGTGGTCGTGCACGAGCCACCCAAAATGAACCTCCATCTTCCGGCACCAGCACCTTCAGCCGGTCAGTGCCATGTGCACCAGACCCTTG
>JAPCYP010000449.1:7500-10000 GCA_035048595.1 Echinosophora koreensis | reverse complement strand
ACACCACGTCCATCCACAACCAAGGTCAAGGAGCCGCGCACCCACAGCCTCCCCACACCATCGAGTACCCCACGAAATTGTTAAAAATCGAAAGCGAAATTTTTTAAAAACCAACAACGTCGCGAGGATCCTTTCCGATGCACCTTCAGCCGATCTGGCGTTTGTCACCCCTTCCAAGGCCACTTCAGGACGATCACCCGTCTCTTGGTGCTTCGGCTCTGCCCCGAAAGGCATCACCTAACACCACGTCCATCCACAGCCAAGGTCGAGGATCCGCGCACCCACAGCCTCGCCACACCATCGAGTACCCCACGAAATTGATAATTATCGAAAGCCATCCTTTTGGAAAACGAAATTGAAAAAATATCAAAAGCCGTCTTTTTAAAAACCGGTGCCAGCAACATTTGTGAGGGGATCCTTTACGGTGCGCCTTCAGCCAGTTTGGTGTTGGGTTACCCCCACCTTGGTCACATCCGGACGATCACGCATCCCTTCGTGTTGCGGTTCCGCCCCAGAAGGCATCACCTAACACAACGTCCATCCATAACCAAGGTCAGGGAAGCGCACCCATAGCCTCGACACCCCTTGGAAAATCCCCACAAAAACGAACCCATCCGATGCCCGCATTTTTCCCCGGGCCCACCTCCAGGGCCCACCCGGGCCCGCCCGTGCCCGGGCCCGCCCGTGCCCGGGCCCACGGAGTCGATCGGTCGGAAGATGACCCGATCGAGTCACCTACCATGCCGTGGGCATGGTCGGTGTGCAATGTTGGGGATCATTGCATGGGGTAGGGGGGGGCATGACCATGGTGCACCAGGCGTGGCACCAGGTCAGGGTCAGGCTGGCACCTCTCCCCCCCCTATAATAGCTTAATATGCAAAGACCCATTTTCCAGCACAAGACATCCTTTTTGCTGGGGAGACATACTCTTTTTTTCCAACCTAGAGGTCGAATTTTGGCCTGATTTTTTGCAGGGTTGCTTATAAAAATGGGAGCTAGGGGATGAAAAATTTACAGAATTTTTCACCATACCATTTTTTTTTTATAAATTTTCAAAGTGGAAAACCGAAACAATTCCCGAAAAATGGAAAATGGGTCTAGGCATCGAATTTTGAGCTGATTTTTTGCAGGCACACTACTTATATTATTCCCAAGGTGTCCACCAAGTTTCGTGGCATTTCATGAAGGTGGTGATTTTTTATGATTTTTCAACCGAAATCAGGAATATGCGACAGTTCGACGATAAGGAACCTAGGCTACAAATTGATTTTTGACCTGAATTTTTGCAGGCACTCTTGCTATATTATTTCCAGCTTTACCTCCAAATTTCGTTGCATTTCATTGAGGGGTTGGAGTTTTAAGAAATTTTAGCCGAAATGTGGTATGCTAGCGTACTTAAACATGTGGTGGACCATGGATGACAGGTTTGCTTTTCCACCACGCCTTCTAAAAAGTCTAGGGGGGGGGTCAGGGGAATGCTCTCAAGCATGTGTCACAACATTTTCCCGTCGGTGCTCGGTGCATCTGCGACGTGTGCCCAGCACAGTGGTCGTGCACGAGCCACCCAAAATGAACCTCCATCTTCCGGCACCAGCACCTTCAGCCGGTCAGTGCCATGTGCACCAGACCCTTGCAACCTTGGTTCCTTTCCGCACCGACCGAGCCAAGTCAGGAATCTGGTGCACCAGACCGAGCCATGTCAGGAATCCGGGGCACCACACGGAGCCAAGTCAGGATTCTGGTGCACCAGACCGAGCCAAATCATGAATCCGGCGCACCACACCGAGCCAGGTCAGGAATCTGGTGCACCAGACCATGCCAGGTCAGGAATCTGGTGCACCAGACCGAGCCAAATCATGAATCTGGTGCACCAGACCATGCCAGGTCAGGAATCTGGTGCACCAGACCGAGCCAAATCATGAATAAAGAGCCAGATCAGGAATCTGGTGCACCTTGCCGAGCCAAACCATGAATACCGAGCCAAGTCAGGAATCTGGTGCACCAGAACCTAGCTACCTTGGTTCCTCTCCGCACCGATCGAGGCAGATCCGGCACCTGGTGCACCCGGGGACCCGTGGCCGATGCACCATTCCCTCGTTCCCGGTTGGAGATAGCTGTCACCGAGATAACAACTACAACTACAACTACTACTACTACTATATATATAATATATAATATAATATAATATATATATATATATATAAAATAGCCAGGTACCTGCCCCCTATAATAGCTTAATATGCAAAGACCCATTTTCCAGCACAAGACATCCTTTTTGCTGGGGAGACATACTCTTTTTTTCCAAGCTAGAAGTCGAATTTTTGCGTGATTTTTTGCAGGAATGCTTATAAAAATGGGAGCAAGGGGACGAAAAATTTACAGAATTTTTCACCATACCATTTTTTTTTAATAAATTTTCAAAGTGGAAAACCGAAACAATTCCCGAAAAATGGAAAATGGGTCTAGGCATCGAATTTTGAGCTGATTTTTTGCAGGCACA
>JAPCYP010000448.1:0-40509 GCA_035048595.1 Echinosophora koreensis | reverse complement strand
TTGCCTTTCCCAGGATGTTGTAACGTGAAATCATAGTCCTTCAAAAATTCCATCCATCTTCTTTGCCTCATGTTGAGTTCCTTCTGATCGAACAGATAC
Source organism: Echinosophora koreensis (assembly GCA_035048595.1). Lineage (NCBI taxonomy): Eukaryota > Viridiplantae > Streptophyta > Magnoliopsida > Fabales > Fabaceae > Echinosophora > Echinosophora koreensis. The sequence goes on along the minus strand of JAPCYP010000448.1, from coordinate 40,410 downwards.
TTCAGACTTTTGTGATCGTTGAAAACATCAAACTTGGCTCCATACAGATGATGTCTCCACATCTTCAGTGCAAAACCCACAGCGGCTAGCTCATGAGTCGGATAGTTCTTCTCATGAGTCTTTAACTGGCATGACGCATAAGCCACAACCTTTTGGTGTTGCATCAATACACAGCCTAAGCCTTGATATGAAGCATCGCAGTACACCTCGTAAGGCTCATTGGGTCAGGAAGGATTAACACTGGTGCAGTTGTCAAGCGTTCTTTTATCTTTTGGAAACTTTCCTCACATTTTTCCGTCCACACAAAAAGTTGATCCTTTCTGTAAGCTGAGTCAACGGTGCTACCATCTTGGAGAATCCTTCAATAAATCTCCGGTAGTATCCAGCCAAGCCGACAAAACTTCGAATCTCTGTTGTCGTCCTTGGTCTTTCCCAAGAGAGTACGGTTTCTACTTTAGCAGGGTCAACAGCAATCCCTTCTTTGGAAATCACATGCCCTAAGAACTTCACCTCCTCAAGCTAAAACTCACACTTAGAGAGTTTTGCATAAAGTTCCTTCTCCGTAAGGTCTGTAAGACTTGTTGCAGATGCACGTCATGTTCCTCATGGCTCCGGGAATAAATGAGGATATCATCTATGAACACAACAACGAATTTGTCCAAGAACGGACGAAAAATTCGGTTCATGCAATCCATGAAGACAGCAGGGGCATTTGTTACTCCAAACGGCATTACAAGATACTCATAATGCCCATAACGCGTTCGGAAAGCAGTCTTTGGAATATCTTCAGTCTTTACTCTGATCTGATGGTATCCTATCCTCAAGTCAATTTTTGAGAAAACAGCTGCTCCTTGCAGTTGGTCCATCAAATCATCTATATGCGGCAACGGATACTTGTTCTTAATCGTCACTTTGTTGAGTTGCCTATAATCTACGCAAAGTCTCGATCCTCCATCCTTCTTTCGTACTAAAAGAACAGGTGCTCCCCACGGGAAAACACTTGGCCTTATAAACTGCTTCGACAACAGATCTTGCAACTGGGCTTTTAATTCTACGAGTTCTGTTGGTGACATCCGATACGGAGCAATCGATATCGGACCGGCTCCTGGAACAAGATCAATCGAGAATTCGATATCTCTCACCGGGGGTAATCCAGGTACATCGGGAGGAAACACCTCCGGAATCTCTTACGAATGGTATCGTATCTATAATAACTTCTTCCTCAATTTCTAAACTTGTTAAATGTAAACACTTCTGATCCTTTTCCTTCGAAAAAGATTTCACTTGGTGGGTAGAGAGAAATCCAGAAATCTCGGGGTCTAGAAAAATTAATATCTACGAGTACAGTCTAAAAGAATATGATTGGAAGACAACCAATCCATTCCCAAAATCACATCTAATTGCACTAAGGGCAAACAAATCAGATCAACAAGAAAGTGTCGATCCTGAATGATAATCGGACAGTTCAAACATACTGAGTTAACAGTGATAGGTTCAGAGGTAGGAGTTGAGACAATCAAATCATACGGCTAACAAGTAACAGGCAACGCTAACAGTCTCGCACAATCATTTGAGATGAATGAGTGCGTCGCACCAGAATCGAAAAGCATAGTTAAGAGATTACCGGCAATATCCCCGCTACCTTTCATAAGGTCCTTGGAGTTAGAGGTTTCAGCACCACTCATGGTAAAAACTCTTCCCCTTGCTGTTGGTTTGGAAACTCTGGTATTGTTGACAGTGAGTTCCCGCTTTGGTGCCTTGCAGTCCCTTGCCAGGTGCCCTACTCGATCACAGTTGAAACATTTCATCCTTCTCACGGGACACACATCAGCAAAGTGGGTCGGGTTTCCACACTTGAAACATTTCTTCTCTTGACTTTGCCCTTGACTCCTCTGGTTAACACTTATAGAGACCGAGGTCACGGGATGGTACTGTTGTTGATTCCGGTTGTTCCCAGCTGGTCTTGTGTATGGCTTTTTCTGAGCTTGCTTACCCCTCTGGTTCTGGCCTTGGAATTGGTTTCTTGATCGTGAGGGTCCACCAACATTCCCTTGATTGTCTTTTCCTTTCTGCATCTGTTCAACTTTTCTACATTTTTCCACTGAGCCTAAAATTCCTGATCTCCAGTGGCAATACTGACCCCTTGATCTTACCTCAATCCTCCTTCAAATCTTTCACACTTCCAGCTCTCATCTGGATTGTCTTGGAAAAAACGAAAATACTTGGCCAATGACTCGAACTTAGCCGCATATTCTCCAACAGTCATGTCTCCTTGGCGAAGACGCAGAAATTCCTGTTCTTTCTCACCTCTAACACTCTGTGGAAAGTACTTGTCCAGGAATGCAGTACGGAAAACCTCCCAAATGATTTCTTGTTGATTCGCCTTGAGAATCTATCTGGTGCCTCTCCACCAATACTCAGCATCTCCCATTAGTAAGAAAGCAGCATACGGCACTCGTACCGCTTCAGGACTATTTATCAGCTCGAAAATCTTCTCGATCTCTTGAATCCATAAGTCTGCTTTAACCGGATCATCATCCCCATGAAACTGTGGTGGATTCTGTCGTCGAAAGGTTGTCAGAGCCCGCCCTTCTGCGGCTTGTTCCGCACGAGCTTGTTCCTGTTGGTGATGTGCAGCCATAGTAGCGATTTGTTGGGCAATGGCAGCAACAACATCTGCCATAGCTTGAGCTGCAAAATCTGCTCCCCCACCATCAGGTCCACGTCCACCAACGAAACCACCTCTACGGCCTCCCCTACGGCCACGTCCACGTCCGGCGTCTAGCTCCATAACTGATCCATCAAGATAAAAATCAGTTAAATGGCAACTAGATGAGAGCATTTCAATCACTTCCAACAATTATTACTTCTAAGAAGTAATTCGAACAAGCCTATTCAGAGATCACACAACTTAAACACAACAGGCCTATTCCCAAAGATTCCCGAAAGACTCGACCAGCTCTTATACCACCCTAATATGTGACACCCTTTCCCCGAGCGTCACATTAATTACTACTTGTTTAAGAAAATATGATTATTAATAATGTGTCGATTTTCTTTCAGAAAATATATATTTATTTTGAATGTTACCCGCCTTGGGATATCATAAAACTTTTGATCATAAACATTTTTGATATAATTACTAATAAAATAACATCATAGGCACACATAACAACTTCTCATATAATTACCAAGCCTTCTTGATGACAGGCTACTTGACAGAAGTACATAGAGTGATTACAACATAATTCTTCATATCAACAGAAACCATTATCAACAGGTTTGAAAAGAGTTAAACTTAAGCTAGAGGGACATAGTCAGATACAAAAACAAAGACAGCTTTTAAACACTACTACCACCGAAGACAACTCTAAGGATGGTCTAGTCCTAGTGGTGTCCGTTCGGGAGACCACCAAACTTATCTCCACCCTGTGGAGACACAACCGGGGAGGGATCCTCCACCATACTATCCTCATCAGAATCGTCATCCTCGTCCAGAGGGTAATACTAAGGGTCTTCATCTATCTCCTCTGCAGGGTCCTCCACTAGATCCTCCTCAGGATCCTCCTCCATAGGCTCCTGTGGATCCGCATCTATCTAGGCAATGGGTGCCTCCTCAAGTGGCAAATCCTGCGGTGGTTGTTGTCCTAGGACCACTAAGTCATGAGCTGCCCAATGCTGGAGACAGAGGTCTGAAGGTGGTAACGTGATCTGCACTGTCTCAATGGCACGAACACTCCTCATAGGTCCGTTCGCAATGCTGCCCTCGACGGTAGTAACTGGACTTGTGTAATGGGCCTCGTGGGTTCCTGGTCCAAAATCCCACGCATCCGGGTCAAAACGATTTTCAAATATGAGGGCTCGCGCCCGGGAGTGTAGCAGAGGCGTGTCTGGGATCATCTACTCTACGATACAATAATATACGCCACAATGAAATAAAACCGACAAAATGCAAGGGTGAGATACCAGCATATGGATAATCTTAATAAACTACATACTTGCAACACAAACATCATATACAACAGATATTATCATAATTCCAATATATAAAATATTCAATTCAATATAACAGCTCCTTAAGTCATCAATCAACTTTGAAAAACTATGATTTTCATGAAAATTTCAACTTTAATGCAACCGGAGTTTTCAACTTTCTTTAAAAGGAGCTGATCAGGCTCGATTGCCAGGTATATTAGGCACAACGTAATTTCCACTACACTGTCCAAACCTCCTGGCACAGTGCGCAATGTGTGTGGAATGTCCATAGCATACTGTCCAACACAAGGCACAGTAATCACGGCTACTAGACTTCATTGTCCATCAAGGCACAATGACTGCAACGTAGTATGAAATACCTGACCCTTCCAGCTATTCATACGAACAACGTGGGCACGTCTGCCAAAAACATCAATGCATGTAAAACATTTTATTTTCAACTTTTCTTTGTGTTCTGATATTTTCCGCTTTATCGAGGCTCAGAGCACACGACTTTCCAATGTTTTAAATGTCTTACAACTTTTATTATCAACACAGGACCTTAGGTCCGAGTGCCGAATCACAACAGTCCCCGACTTATGCATCAGTCCTTGGACTTTGTGGTCGTAGAAAACCGTTTTCACCTTTTTATCATTTCCATTCAACGCATATGGAACAGCAGTCCATAGCAACATTCACTGGAACATAGTCCGCAACAACGTAACACGGATCATAGATCAACGTGCTTCTAAAAACACTAGTTACCTGACGTCTCGGTCACTATGTTCAACTTTTCAATTACTCTTCTTTTTCGCTAGGTGAAAATACAAAATCCAAAAACAAAACTTCCGTGACTTATCCAAGTCATCAGATACTTTATTTTAACGAATTTTTAAAAAAAAAAACATTTTTCTCCTTTGAAATTCATTTAGAAAAACATACAATAAAATTCCAAAAGTTATAAAATAGTTCAAAAATTTAAGCTTTTATAGAAAACATTTTAATATTTCCAAAATAATTCTCTTTTCTCTTTTTCTGAATAAAATCTTTTATTTTCAATCTCTTAAAATTTCCACTTAAGTAAATAAAATTATTTACTTTTCCCAAAAATATATTTCAACTTAAATACATTTATCTTCAACTTGTGTATAGTTTTCTTAATGCTTTTATCTTTCCTTAAGGGTTAGGCTCTAACCAAATGGCTAAGCTACTATGCAACAATCACAAACTTCAACAATTTACAACATAAACAACATATTATATTTAAGCATATATTTCAATACAATACATCATCAAAGCTGCATAAATCAAACGATTCAACATAATCACTAAAACAACAACTATATCATAATTTAAGTCACATAATCATATAACAACTTATCTTTTCCACACATCAACAGAAATCAACAAAATCAAACAATCCAAACATACTAGCATATAGTTATCATAATTATATCATCCCTTAGGCTATCTCCCCTTACCTCAAATCCGGCATTTAAAAGCTCCGATTGACTAGTTAAAACGAAACGATTCCACGACCGTCACGATTTCAAATCTAAACCAAAATACATATTTAACTTAAGTTAAAAATCTTTACAACTTATCCTAAAATTCTCATGTATGTTTCGGCCATGTCATGAAAAACCAAGCTAGAAATTTTAAATATGCACAAACTTTTGTATTTAATTTCTACTAGTATTTAAAATACAAACATAGGTTCAAAACCTTGAAAATAAAATTTTAAATCCTTGGCATCATTACCCATAGGTTTCGGCCTTTAACTAAAATAGTGTAAAAACATTACTTTTCAACAATTAAATTTTATGCATGTAAATACTATAGTGTGTTAGGCATTTTTTAACTTCAAAAATAATTATTCAAGCCTCATCAACTCATCAAGTGAGTTTCGGCCATAAAAAAATATAAGGCTAAGAACTTTAAAATTTTCCAACTCCACATTACAACATCCATGCAAAGAATACATTTTATATAACATGCCTCCTTCCAAAAGATTAAAAGCTAGGCTTCATTAACTCTAAAATTTTAGAGTCTTAGCCATGAAATCTTATTGAGGAAGGACAACATATTATTAACAAAACACATAAAAAGAAAATATACAACCAATATGTTTCAAGTCTTGCATGTGTGATTTTCAATCAAGTTCACCCTTTTTCCCTCTAGGTGTTTTTCTACCACCTTAAGATCACAGGGTTGGATGAACTTATGATTATATGAAATTCATAAAATGAAAGTGAAGAAAATTTAGGACTTGTTAAAACTGATTTGTGTGTTAAAATAATTCCTTTCTTTGAAAAATAATAAGTTAAAATCATAACTATATAGTATAAACACTAAATAACCAACATGCATGTAAAAATTTTAGTAGAATCATCAATCTTCCTCCATGAGGTTTCGGCTACCCCTTATCAAGGTCATGGGAAGATTTTGTTTCAACATGCAAAGGTTGTAAAGAATTGTAAAAATGATGATAAGCTTAAACAAGCTAAGTTTACAAACATGCATTAAAAGAATTTTAACAAAAACCATGAACATGCAAAGATTATAAAAGGAACTTTAAACAAGAGTAAGAGTTAAGGACATATACCCTCAAACTGAAGATGATGATGAGCAAAAGATGAGTGTGTGAGTGATAATTAGTTTCCAAGCTTTAAAGCTTAAGGTAGAAGATGAAAGAAATTTCAAGAAAAAAAATGGCAAGAGTTTGGCTACAAAATGAACAAGTGATGAATGAATGAGAAAATGAGGGGGTATTTATAGGAGGGGGGGCGCTGCCCTCTCTCAAATCCGAGGAAGTTTCCTCATTTTTATCAATTTTAATTCAAATTTTTAAAACTAAAAAAAAAATGATGGTTTTTTTAGGAAATGAAAAACAATAATTACCATAGTCATAAATAGTGTTTGAATAGTGACAAGGGTCACTATTCACATCAACTAAAAATATTTCCAAATCTGGAAAAATTTACATTGAATTATTGTGGTTTCTTCTGGTACCGATTGTTACGTATCTGTAAAAACCGATCGTATTTTTATTCGTAAATTTCGCCCAAAAAAAATTCATAAAAAAATAATTAATTTCTAAAATCATAAAAATATTATAACTGGGTTATAATAATAAAATTTTAATTTTTTGATTTTTTAAAATTATTTTCGGGTCAGTAGGGCTTAACTGACGGCGAAAACTCATACCGTAAACGTCAGAAATTTTCTGCTGAAAATTCAACTGTAAAATTTTAATATAAAATAAAATAAATAAAGATGACTTAATTTGGTCTTATCAAAATAATTATCACTATTTATAAAAATAAAATCTTAATTACGCACATAAACATAATTTACAGACAAGCAGAAAAAATTGGGGTGTTACAAGCATCAATATCAGTGTCAGGAGATGGACACCACTGGGATGCATGATCAACCCTTGATGGAGACCCTCCTCCATACTCATTCTCAGGTTCGGTCATTGATTGGCGTTGATGAAAAGCTTCTTTAAGCTTCTTCATTTCTGCCTCGAGAATGGAAATCCTCTCTTGAAACTGCTTATTCTCTACTACCAATTGTTGATATTCAGTAATATGCACAAATTGGTGCTCTGCCTGCTGCAATGCCTCCCTGACCATTTGAAATTCAAGCTCCTCAGGCGTCGCTGTTAAGTGTACAGTTATATGCTAACACGAGACAAACATCAAATACACATTGTATATAAATTTTCAACTTCTTATACATACAAATAACTTTGATATATACCACATTGTTTTCAAATGCTTCTTCTATTTTCTTCCTGAACAAATGCAGAACTTTCCAATTTAAGAAGCGTGGGAAAGGGAACCTATTAGGGATGCGGGGTGTTTCCCCCACCGAGAGGTGGTTCAACGCCCAAATCTGCAACAAATATTAATATACCTGCAATGTTATGTTAAAAGAAAAAAACATGGTGATATAACACGTCAGGATATAGGTACCTATAAGACAACTGCACATCCACGTATATGTGTTTGGCTTTGATTTTTCCTCCTCTCATGGCACAAGAAGCTTTGCTTAAACTCTCAACCAAGAAATTATACACCGCTAAACCCCAATTATACTTATTTAGGGACTCTATGTCATCTAGCAGTTTAATCCAGTACATATTAGTCTCCCTGAACTAGGAAAGTAAAACTCTCCAATTGCAAGGAGTATATACAGTCTACAAAAATTAGCAACATCGTCCCTGATACAAAGGAAGCATATCAGCAATTCTATCAACGGTCACCTCACCCCCTTCAAACAAAGCCAAAGTATTACATTCCTCATTTTCATCAACCGGCACATGTTCACCTACTACGGGAAGTCCTAAGGCAAAGCATACATCACTCGGAGTAAAATGAACCACTCTACTCCTTACAATAAATCCCCTACAACGCTCATCCCATATACTAGCTAGTTCCCACAATAGTAAACCATATATTTTCAAATTATCCGGCATATTCATAACCCACCGGAATGGGGTGTTCTTAATTTGGTCTTGTTGTGCAATTGTCATGCCTCTGTTAATTTGAAGCAACCTTCTTGGTGCACATGCATGTCCCAACCTTAAATTTTTATCGTTTCTCAATGCCATGCTGTCAATACCTGCAAAATCAGCATTGTATGTTAAAACAGCCACCCAACAAAAGTCTATAAGTACCTAAACAATCTGATTGAAAAACCACAAGCATAAAGAAGCCTTAAAAAAAAGCAGCCATCACTTTTAAATTGGACAAACTCCAATATTAAATTAGCATAACTATTAATTTTGAAGCTTCTTCAAATATATTATCATCTTCATTTGTATTTAGCCTTATTGTTCATTCCAATAATTCATTTTATCCAATATTAGACATTCCAATAATTCTACCATGAGCTTGCTTCAAAGTCATTTGCACCACCAAGTTTATGAGTTTATAGAAAGCCACCTTCTACTAACTTGCATTTATATGCTATCTATCCAATTTTCTATATCATAAGTTACAAATAGCAAGCAGTAGTGTAATAAATAGACTTCATGAGGGGCAATGAAGTTCTCTATATCAGACCATGCTTCCATAACAGATTTGTATTTCCCCCAAGCTATCCATATTGGGCATTGTCTAAAACCTGTAGCTTTTTAAGCAACTAAAACCCAATCCCCTGCATATAATATTTGACCCACTAATTTACATTTCACTAAGATACATATCTCACCCCACGCAGGTATTGCAGCAAAAAATACCAGAATCGTGGTTGACCAAAAATCCAAGCCACAACATATCCATTCCTGCATGATCATAGTTTCTGCATAGAGAAGAGCTAGGATTTGTTTGCTCTAAGACATTTAATCAAACACTTTAGAGACACTCTTTAAAGCTATTTTTATACTCATGCAACTCAACCAGATGAGAGCTAGCATTTCAGACAAGTTGAGAAGAATGAAGAGCATGAGAATGGGCAAACAACAATAGAATAAACCCTAAACAAACAAAAACAAAATGCATTTAGAATCCAAGATACTTCAACCAACATCTGAAAGATTACTTTGCTTAAAGAAAGGGTGGGAGCATCTTCACGATTAGAAGGATGTGAGAGTCGTCGTCGTCGTCTTCACGAGAGGGATGGGAGGATCATCCTTCACCACGTCTTGTCGAGTTCTGTGCAGGGTTAATGGGTAACACTATCCTTGGTTCATCAATGGAGATATGAGAAGAGGTGATAGCTTGAAAACACTTGTGAGTGAGGAGGGAGAAGAAGCATCAGAATAAGAGAGCGAGAGGGAGAAGTGCGCAGAATGAGAGAGCAAAGAGGGGGAAATGAAAAAAGTTGAAATGTGCCCTAAACCAAATATTACGAAATTGCCACCAATCCCTAGTGTATTTCATACGGTGTTAGTGTATGGGTGTCACACTTGGGTGTGCATATATCATTTCTGTAATTTTTATACAATGTCAATAAATAAAGATTTTAATATTGACATTCAATAATATATTGATAAAATAACATTATTATTATATGTATCTCTTTGTTATTAAAATAAAAATACATATGTTAAAATGTTAGTAAATGCCAATGAAAAACTTTTTGTACTAGCAGTGCATACTACTCAAAGAAATGAAGAAAATATTTTCCTTTTATACATAACATTTTTTATATTGTTCTTTATTTGGACATCAAAAATGGGACAACAATTGACAATTAGTCAATGATGTTCAAAATTATTGTTAATGACATGTTTAACTTGATTAATGGGTATATTAATATGGGCAACTCATTAATCATTCACTAAGCTGCATTAATCAAAATTTTGTATATCATTAATCAAGTTGTCAGTTTACCTCATCGATTACATGTATACTCATTAATCAAGTTCAACACGTCATTAATTACAATTTTAAACATCATTAACCAATTGTTTCTTGTTGTCCATTTTTTATGCCCAAATAACATTATTGTTCTTTTTTATGAATAAATAATTTTGCTCTTTATATATGAAGAAAGTATACATCAACATTATGTTGGTCCGAGTGGAACTGGGATGGTATCCCTTAAGTAAGGTGTCGGGTTCGATTCCTGTGGATGGAAAAAACATAGTTGGGAGGGGAGTATTGAGTCTCTAAATGTCTAATGTGCATTTGCCCTAAGTTTTGATGAAAATTAAGCATTTGTTCAATGATTTAATTGAACTATTTATTGTTTATTGAGCTGTCTACTTACTGTGCAGACCCGTCTGGTGAAGATGTCTCACTCATCTTGAGAGTTTATGAAATCTTTGACTTTCTAAAGTAAAGTCAACCATCTAATGATAGCCATCTTCACCCGTCTAATGACACTCTCTAAAGAAACAAATTCAAGTCTTAAAGACTTTCGTGAGCTGTCATCTCAAGTTAGAATATGTTGAATACCTCTGTTCCAAGGATCAAGGTCTCAAAAGACCAAAATTCAAAAGCAAGCTTGTAACTTAGAAAAGAAGTGCAAAGTGCTTTATTACCTGTTACACGAAAAGGGAAATATGCACAGCAAAGTACAAAAGCAACATGAAAAACTCTGATCTGGTTGCTGAATAAAGCATTAAAGCACTGAACTTCTCTTGTTAGAGTATAAGCAACGTTCCTAAGCATTAATAGTTGCCCAGAACGACTCTCTATTGCATTTAATGGAGCTTTGGCTTGAAGCCAAAATTCTTCAAAGGAATGTTTCTAACGGATCAAAATTGATGAAGGTTATAAATAGAGAATACCATGATGATGAAAAAAGACACACAACAATGACTCAAGAGCATTTATGTAACATCCATAACTACTTTATGGATTGACGACTGTCCCCACAAACCAACACAGGTCTTTCCAATGTGCTTTGTTCTCACTCACACGCTTTCTAGGAAAACTTCCAAGAGGTCACCCATCCCAGAATTGCTCCAAGTCAAGCACACTTAACTGTGGAGTTCTTAAGTGATGGGCAACCACACCGTACTAGGAGAGGTACTGCTTCTGATACCATTTGTAACATCTTTGGCTGCTTTATGCATTGACGACTGCCCCCACAAACCAACACGGGTCTTTTCAGCGTGCTTTGTCCTCTCTCACACCCCTCATGGGAAAACTTTCCAGGAGGTCACCCATCCCAGAATTGCTCCAAGTCAAGCACGCTTAACTGTGGAGTTCTTAAGTGATGGGCTTCCAAAAAGAAGATGCATCTTGTTGGTATAGGTAGTACTAATCAATTCATATAAGCCATCCTTTACTATATAGTCTCATACCTACACAATCACAGGATCCCTCTCATTCCGGTGTGTAATTGGTTCATTCATGTGTCCTTCTGCCTAGAAGCCTACCTACAGCCGCTCCTTGTTTGTGCCTTCTTGTACTGGCAGACCACTCCCCGCCCTCATCAGCCCGGGTGTCACAATATACTCTACGTAATTAATTCTTCATTCTTTCATTCTTCAATCATTTGAAGTTATTACTCAGTCTTTCAACTTCACATTTAGTCCACTCTTCTGAGTGTTTGTGAATGACTTGCAAGTTGTATTTGTGCACTTTCTTTCAAACAATCTGAGTGAGCCTGAAGAGGCTGGGTGGTGCAAGAATACTTGTCTAGGAGCCTGGAGAGGCTAGGTGTGCAAAGCAATACTTGTCCGTCCTGTAACCTGATCAGTATGGTTGATAAAAACTTGTTGAAGCCAAGGACTAGACGTAGCCCTAATTGTTAAGGATGAACCAGGATAAAACTTCTATGTTAATCTCTTCTCCTTTATCTCTTAATTTTTGTTTTGTCTAACTTGTCAACTAACTAAAGGAGTTAAAGCTGTGAATAACAAACAAGTTTTCTTTTATTTGTTTGTGTGCTTCTCTGAGAAAACATTCAAACAAGTGACTTGTCTGACTGGTAGCTTTTCCCTGTGTGCTCTGTGTTTGTTCTTGCGAAAATATTTTGTTTTTACTAAAAGTTTGGTAGACACAATTGAACCCTCCTTCTCTTGTTTACACTTGTCTATTTCACGGAGATCCCACTAAAGGTACCACTTAGGTTCTCTGGTGAATATTAGTCATCAAATAAGTCAGTGGATATTGCGCACTTATAACATGGTAAAAAAAAATGATAAATAATAAAGTATATCGTTGCCAACAACTCAAGTAAAGAAATAGTTAAGACCAAGCTGGGTTTTTAAAAAGAATAGAGAAATAACATTTTTATTATTAGAAAAAAAAATAACCATTTAATCTAAAGTTATAAACATGGACATGTTCGGTCTATTATCTTTCATCTATTGAGGTAATGTTTCTTCCTACATCGTGATAACTCCTTTAATTGGCACAATCAGATTTTCAAGCATGAAAAATTATTATAATAATAGAATAAATTCCACTCCCACCGCCTTGAGTTTTATCAAGCTAATAACAAATCTCAAACATGATATGAATTATATTCCTCCAATTTTTAGAGTCGACTAACCATCAACTTAACACCATTTGATTATTAAAAAAAAAGGTTATACATTAGAAAATGTTTTGAGGATTAATCTATGATCTATATATTTATAAAATAAGTTAATTTTAAATAAAATATCAAATTAGAAAATATTAGGCTAAAATACACTTTTCGTCCCTTATATTTTTTAATTTGGTGAAATTTGTCCCCTTCCCCCTTTGGCGATTTTAGTCCTTCCATTTAAAAGAAATTGCTAAGGTAGCATACATCTAACCATATGACACTCAAATAACATAAAACAGTTCAAAAATATAATAGTTATTGAATAATATAACAAGATTTAAAAAATATTTAAATATGAAAAATATTTGTCACACACTTTGCATGTAACTTACACTTCATCTCCTACCTAGAAAATTTTTGTCAAACCCTAGCAGCCAAGTGAGGGAAACCTGAACTAGCACCTAACATTCTTTTATCGCAATATGGACCACACACATGATAAGGGATTAGATGCTTTAGGGTAACTTAAGTGCATGTGTTTTTCCTCATTCATCTTTTTGCCAAGTTTAAACATTTGTAACATTTCTACGATAGTCTTTGAAAAAAAGAAAAAAAGAAAGATTGTATATGTGTTCAAAGTTTGGTGATTAGGCGCTCCCAAATATATTGATTGAATTTGAAGCATTAGACTCTTGCTATTTAATATCAATTAGGAAATATTGAACCATCATCCTTGTTGAGGTCGAGGGTAGACCTATCAAATAGGGCCAAAGTCCATGGGACAACCCCACTCAGCCCTACATAAGGGCTATTATTTTATCGGTCCATCCAAGGGTAGGGCTTTTTTTACCCTAACCCATACAGCTCCATATGCTAAAGACCTTAGGATGGGGCTATTCCGTTTACCAGCTCGTTTTCTAAAAACCTTTTACAATTGTGATGAGAAAGTGAGAAACTAGATCGAGAACTAAGAAGTGAGAAATGAAGCTCGTTTTTTGAGAGAAGTGAGAAATGAGAAATGAACCCAAACTCCCAATTTTTTCCACCGCTGACAAACCCTATACCATAGCTCACCAATTCAACAATTAATTCTAAGTTCCACTATTGCCTAGACACATATCACCAGGAGCATTCTCTTTACCTTAATGCTGCAGTTGCAGACAAAGAAAGGGAAAAGGAAAGAGAAAGAAGACGACGAACCAGACTAGCCCGCTCGCCAACCTACCACCCGACCCAACCTGTCACTCGACCAACCCGTCACTCGACCAACCCGTTGGCCCAAATGGACAGAAATGAGCCACAGTTTACTCTCCTAAATTTTTTCATAGATTGGGTTTTTGGGCTCAAAAGCAGCCTATGATTGATTACAAATAACTTAATCTTTTAATATGATATAGGAATATTTTCTCTTAGTTACTCAAAAAAATAAAAGCCCAACCACCAAAACTGGTCTTGTTATAAAGTCATTTTGAAAAAAGAAATATGCTAGCAACTTTTTAGCAATCTAGTTAACAAATTTTATATTATTGAGTGAATTTAAGGTGAAACTCATAAATCACATGGATTCACATCTATAAAGTAATCATGTATGAACTTCACTCAATAATAAAATAATTTTTTGTCAAAATAATAATAATAAAATAATTTATTTTTGATGTGTTGTCAATGTAAAGTTTTTTACACTGTCTATCAATCACAAATCATCATATGTGTGGCGACTTTTAAGTAGTTGTAATAAGTGTCAAACATTTTCAATGATGTGTCGATTTATAACCAGTTGACGGTGTAGTGCATACAAATTAAAAAATAATAAAAGTATATTAGAAATTAGTATATAACTAGCAATATGTTATCAAACTTGGCTGAGTTGGCTCGGACTAGTGATCAAAATGGAAATTAGTCATATGGTCGATCTGATGGCTCATCGGATCGGACGTGCAAGAAACTCGATACGAACAGGAATTTAGCCTGTTTTGGAAAAATGGGTGAACCGGGAAACTTTATAGAATCCAATCGGCCACCCAATCCAATCAGCCACCCACCAATTTTGAACTTAATCGTTGTTTATGAACTCCGTTGACGAAACTTCGACACTTGCCATCACTGCTCCGCTGAGTTTCTTGACATTTTTTAATACACGCAGGAGTGAAACAAGGAGAGGGAGTGAAAACAAGAAAACTAAAAATAGATTTTAAAATATAAATGAGTGAAAATAATTTCAAATTTACTGTGCTGATTGATATAATAAAAATAATTTCACGTAGTTTTTTTCAATATATGAATTTAATGATAAAACTATGAATTTAAAAATTTGCTTAATTATATTAGCTTATTTAGAAAATTTTGGAATTTTTTAATATTTTCTTGTTCGTAACTCACCCTAATTAGCATTTTGGATCGAGTGGGTCCATCAGAATATCTCTACGGCTTATGTCCTTTGGGCCTATTATGGAACTAATATCTGATTCAATTGATTGAGCGGAATTTTACCTTTAGTTCTCAGTCTCCCAATGTAGGTGACTATAAAAGGATTCGAATACTGGTTCTCCAGGTTCTCCTTCTTATCGGGGCAAGTTGTTTCCACTTAACCAACACCCTGATAGTGAATTTTTTAATGTATAGCAAGTCAATTGGTTTAATAAGTGAATTGGTGACCCATTAATCCATTGTTTTGATTTAGTAAATGACTTATCCGAATTTAATAACGCTGATTACTAACATTGCTTTCATTAAAAAAAATATATATATATTCATTCAATTCAAAGCATTGAGAAATTGAGAAAAATAATACAAAACCATTCAAAACAGGAAAAAGAAAATAGAAAAGAAAAGTCACAAGTATCCGTTAACAGATCTTACAGATTTTAGTTTACCTCTAGATCCAATCCAGATCTAATGGGCTCTTATTATCCGATAGAACCCCACTTCCCAAAACAAATTAAAAAAGGAAAGGAAAAGAGTTCAGTCAAGTTTAAAAATAAATGTAGCCGTTGGAAATGGTAACAGCTACTGTCTCATAAAAACTATCCGTTACCCTCGTGGTCCATTCCATTCCTAACTCATAAAAACACCTTCACTTCCTTTCTATTTTGAAAATCAGCTTCGCTTTTTTACCTTCCACCCAAATTCTTCTTCTTCTTCTTCTTCTTCTTCTTCTTCTTCTTCTTCTCATCATCAACACATACTTTCCCAAACTCAATTTTTTTTCTTTCACTTAGTTCGAAAATGAATGACCTTATGACCAAATCGTTCACGAATTACGTGGATCTAAAGAAAGCAGCCATGAAAGACGAAGTTGATTTGGAAGCTGGTCCAACCCCAAATGTAGAACTAACCTCTTCCACCACCAAATTAGACACCGACATGGGTCTCTTCCTCGAAGAGGCAGAGAAGGTGAAAACAGAGATGGGTTACCTGCGTGACATACTAGGAAAGCTTCAACAAGCAAACGAAGAAAGCAAGTCACTCCACAAATCCGAAGCAGTGAAATCACTGAGGAACGAGATCAATGCTGACATTGTAACAGTTCTGAAGAAAGCAAGGGCCATAAGGAACCAGTTAGAAGAAATGGACAAATCCAATGCTGCTAATAGAAGGCTCTCCGGGCTCAAAGATGGCACCCCAGCAATCTACAGAACCAGAATTGCTGTCACTAATGGGTTGAGGAAGAAGCTGAAGGAACTTATGATGGAGTTTCAAGTACTGAGGCAGAAGATGATGACTGAGTACAAAGACACAGTTGGGAGAAGGTACTTTACTGTGACAGGGGAGTACCCAGATGAGGAAGTGATTGAGAAGATCATTTCCAATGGGGATGAGGAGTTTTTAGGGAAGGCTATTCAGGAACATGGGAGGGGGAAGGTTCTAGAAACTGTGGTGGAGATTCAGGACAGGCATGATGCTGCAAAAGAGATTGAGAAGAGTTTGTTGGAGCTTCACCAGGTTTTCTTGGACATGGCTGTGATGGTTGAGGCTCAGGGTGAGAAAATGGATGATATTGAACACCATGTGCTTCATTCTTCTCACTATGTTAAGGATGGGACTAAGAATCTTCAGACTGCAAAGCAGTACCAGAGGAGTAGCAGGAAGTGGATGTGCATTGGGATCATACTTTTGCTCATTCTCATTCTTGTAATTGTTATCCCAATTGTTACCAGTTTCAGCAGTTCTTGAATCTCTGAAGATTCAATGTTTGATTCTTCTACTCTACCTCTTAGTAGTTGCTTCAGTTCTGAGTTGTACGACTCATCGTCGTTTAATTGCGTTTCTATGGTGTTATTGTTTTGTAATATTTTTTTCTTGTTTTTGATGATGATGGATGCATTCTATGGACTTATAGTTAATTTTACCTTGACCATGTTATTTTCTATCTTGGCAAATTTGAAATGTAATTGACTCATGTTTTAGTCTATAATAATATAATATAATTTCCTGTCTCCCTCACTCCCCTATTATAAACAAATTCATGACCGTTGAGTTGTTATGCTACCTTGTACGACATCTAATTCAAAAGTTTGTTTGGACAAATGTGTGATTATAACTATGGTAGGCTTGTGATCTTAATTAAGGGTCCTACTATTGGCACCGTACAAATTGCTATTGGCACCGTGCAGCTTTAAATTAATTTTTTTTATTTCCGAAAATGCCCTTCTCACTTACTCATTTTGTGCAAGTTTTTACGCAACGTAACTTCCGGAAATTATTTTTCCGGAAGCTTCCGGAAAATGAAATCCGGACACTTTATACATCTGGAATTCAAAATCCGGATACTTTTTACACCTCCGAAAAGTAATTTCCGGATGTATTAAAATTAACACATCCGGAAAATACTTTCCGGACATACAAAAATTAACATCAGCAATAACACATCCAAAAAATAGTTTCCGGATGTACAAATTGTACCTCCGGAAAGTAAATTCCGGATGTGTTAATTTTAACACATTCGGAAAATACTTTCCGGACGTGAAAACCAATGAGGTTCTTGAAGGTTTTAACTTCAGGCCTAACATTCCACTAAGACAATCCATTGAAGAGTGGAGAGAACGTAATTACTGTCTTATAATAAGGTCTATCAGGGAAAACCTATTATCAAATTTTGACTTATAGCTGGAAGAATCCCTGAACCAAATGCAAGCTCTCACAGCAAAGAAGAACTCTATTAACAAGATTGGATTTCTATTAGAGGGCTTACTGATATTATTATCTCTATCCTTGGAAACTCTGATAAGAGAGAAGTGAAGATGAGTATTTTAATTACTTTGAAGGATGCTGTAGAGGGGCATGCAAGAAACAAGGTAAGCAAGCTTTTTCTTTTTCTTGTGTCAGTCAGATCACACACACACTACCTTCTTGAAGACTTGCAATTTATGATTTAGAGGAATGAATGGAAGAAACATAGGTACAACAAATGTGAAAATGTTTCCTTGGTTATGCTGTTAGTTATATCCTTCTTGAACATAATGTTTTTAAAGAGTCATATGTTGCTCATTATGGCTCACTGCTTTCATGGTACCATTTTTTATGTACAAGTTGCTTTCATTCTGTTCTGGATGGGAAGTAGACCAGTTTAACCATGAGATACATTACTCCTGATTCTTTATATCGCTACACACACACACACAAACATGTAATCATGAAGTCCAATTTAAATTCAACATTTCACGTCCGGAAAGTATTTTCCGGATGTGTTAAAATTAACACATCCGGAATTTACTTTCCGGATGTACAATTTGTACATCCGGAAACTATTTTCCGGATGTGTTATTGCTGATGTTAATTTTTGTATGTCCGAAAAGTATTTTTTCGGATGTGTTAATTTTAACACATCCGGAAATTACTTTCCGGAGGTATAAAAAGTATCCGGATTTTGAATTCCGGATGTGTAAAGTGTCCGGATTTCATTTTCCGGAAGCTTCCGGAAAGTAATTTCCGGAAGTTACGTTGCGTAAAAACTTGCACAAAGTGAGTAAGTGAAAAGAGTATTTTCGGAAATAAAAAAATTAATTTTAAAACTGCACGGTGCCAATAGCAATTTGCACGATGCCAATAGTAGGCCCATCATTAAAATCAAAATGCGATGTCTGCCTTTGATCAGAATCCAATATGAAAGTATCCGTAGGCCCGTAGCCCAAATATAAGACAAAGTTTGGAGGCCAGTTTTATGGTGCACCCCTTGATGTATATCTCAAAGAATACCTGTTATACTCACTCTGGTCCTTTTTATAAGAGACAAAACCCTAAACATGTATCAAGGAAATGCATTGAAATAAGCTATTTGTAATTAATATTCATATAAATTTACAAAATTATCCCTTATATAATTAATGAACAGACCTACTTGTATTCAAAGTTACACTGTCTCGTAAATATAAACCCTATTATAAATAAGGGTAAAAGTGGAAATGAGCATTTAATATTTGTCAAAATGTAAGCATGTCTCTTATATTTTGGACAAAAAAAAGTAGTCATTTGCCTCTTATAATAAGGACTGGAGGGAGTAATAGGTGTCAACAGGCACTTTTAAAAACATGTACTTTTAAAAAATACATCTATTTTGATTTAATTGTTGAGTTGGTCCCTGAACTATTAAGAATTTTCAATTAGGTCCCTAAACTAAAAAATTTATAATTGGTCCCCGAACTTTTATAAAATTTTCAATTCGGTCCCTAAACTAAAAAAATTTAATTGGGCCCCTGAACTTATATAAAATTTTCAATTTTGGTCCCTAAAGTTGAAAGATGACTATATAAAATAAAATAAATAATAATAAAATGGATGAAATTTAGAAGGAAAAAAAATTGTTTGACATAATAATAAAATGACAAAAGATGAACATGAGAGGAAAAACTCACTATTTAAAATAATAATAATAATACTAATAATAATAATACAGCTTAGTGAGAAAACTATTGTGTAACATAATAATAATTAAATAAAAATAGATAAATTTCAGAGAAAAGCTCATTTCTTGAAATGATAATAACAAAATAATTAAATACGAAATTATGCTAGAAATTTTTTTGTTTATAATAATTTTTTTTTGAGAAGTTGTTTTATAACAAATTATGAGAGATTAAACTGAGTCAAATATTTAATATTTGAAATAACATTTAAAATAATAATAATAGACATAGCAAGCAAAAATATTATTTAAAAAATATTTAAAATATTTAAGATAAACCTCTATTAAAATTAAAAATAATAAAATAAATTAAATAAATCAAAATAAAATTGACAATCAAATAAGACATGTTATTTACTTAACTATATTTTATTATTATTTATTATTTATTTTATTATTTTAATTTTAATAGAGGTTTATCTTAAATATTTTAAATATTTTTTAAATAAATTTTTGCTTGCTATGTCTATTATTATTATTTAATGTTATTTCAAATATTAAATATTTGACTCAGTTTAATCTCTCAATAATTTGTTATAAAACAACTTCTCAAAAAAAAAATTATTATAAAACAAAAAATTTCTAGCATAATTTCGTATTTAATTATTTGTTATTATCATTTCAAGAAATGAGCTTTTCTCTGAAATTTATCTATTTTTATTTAATTATTATTATGTTACACAATAGTTTTCTCACTAAGCTGTATTATTATTATTAGTATTATTATTATTATTTTAAATAGTGAGTTTTTTCCTCTCATGTTCATCTTTTGTCATTTTATTATTATGTCAAACAATTTTTTTTCCTTCTAAATTTCATCCATTTTATTATTATTTATTTTATTTTATATAGTCATCTTTCAACTTTAGGGACCAAAATTGAAAATTTTATAAGTTCAGGGGCCCAATTAAATTTTTTAGTTTAGGGACCGAATTGAAAATTTTATAAAAGTTCGGGGACCAATTATAAATTTTTAGTTTAGGGACCTAATTGAAAATTCTTAATAGTTCAGGGACCAACTCAACAATTAAATCAAAAATAGATGTATTTTTTAAAAGTACATGTTTTTAAAAGTGCCTGTTGACACCTATTACTCCCTCCAGTCCTTATTATAAGAGGCAAATGACTACTTTTTTTTTGTCCAAAATATAAGAGACATGCTTACATTTTGACAAATATTAAATGCTCATTTCCACTTTTACCCTTATTTATAATAGGGTTTATATTTACGAGACAGTGTAACTTTGAATACAAGTAGGTCTGTTCATTAATTATATAAGGGATAATTTTGTAAATTTATATGAATATTAATTACAAATAGCTTATTTCAATGCATTTCCTTGATACATGTTTAGGGTTTTGTCTCTTATAAAAAGGACCAGAGTGAGTATAACAGGTATTCTTTGAGATATACATCAAGGGGTGCACCATAAAACTGGCCTCCAAACTTTTGTCTTATATTTGGGCTACGGGCCTACGGATACTTTCATATTGGATTCTGATCAAAGGCAGACATCGCATTTTGATTTTAATGATGGGCCTACTATTGGCATCGTGCAAATTGCTATTGGCACCGTGCAGTTTTAAATTAATTTTTTTATTTCCGAAAATACTCTTTTCACTTACTCACTTTGTGCAAGTTTTTACGCAACGTAACTTCCGGAAATTACTTTCCGGAAGCTTCCGGAAAATGAAATCCGGACACTTTACACATCCGGAATTCAAAATCCGGATACTTTTTATACCTCCGGAAAGTAATTTCCGGATGTGTTAAAATTAACACATCCGAAAAATACTTTTCGGACATACAAAAATTAACATCAGCAATAACACATCCGGAAAATAGTTTCCGGATGTACAAATTGTACATCCGGAAAGTAAATTCCGGATGTGTTAATTTTAACACATCCGGAAAATACTTTCCGGACGTGAAATGTTGAATTTAAATTGGACTTCATGATTACATGTTTGTGTGTGTGTGTGTAGCGATATAAAGAATCAGGAGTAATGTATCTCAATGGTTAAACTGGTCTACTTCCCATCCAGAACAGAATGAAAGCAACTTGTACATAAAAAATGGTACCATGAAAGCAGTGAGCCATAATGAGCAACATATGACTCTTTTAAAAACATTATGTTCAAGAAGATATAACTAACAGCATAACCAAGGAAACATTTTCACATTTGTTGTACCTATGTTTCTTCCATTCATTCCTCTAAATCATAAATTGCAAGTCTTCAAGAAGGTAGTGTGTGTGTGATCTGACTGACACAAGAAAAAGAAAAAGCTTGCTTACCTTGTTTCTTGCATGCCCCTCTACAGCATCCTTCAAAGTAATTAAAATACTCATCTTCACTTCTCTCTTATCAGAGTTTCCAAGGATAGAGATAATAATATCAGTAAGCCCTCTAATAGAAATCCAATCTTTGTTAATAGAGTTCTTCTTTGCTGTGAGAGCTTGCATTTGGTTCAGGGATTCTTCCAGCTATAAGTCAAAATTTGATAATAGGTTTTCCCTGATAGACCTTATTATAAGACAGTAATTACGTTCTCTCCACTCTTCAATGGATTGTCTTAGTGGAATGTTAGGCCTGAAGTTAAAACCTTCAAGAACCTCATTGGTTTTCACGTCCGGAAAGTATTTTCCGAATGTGTTAAAATTAACACATCCGGAATTTACTTTCCGGAGGTACAATTTGTACATCCGGAAACTTTTTTTGGATGTGTTATTGCTGATGTTAATTTTTGTATGTCCGGAAAGTATTTTCCGGATGTGTTAATTTTAATACATCCGGAAATTACTTTTCGGAGGTGTAAAAAGTATCCGGATTTTGAATTCCAGATGTATAAAGTGTCCGGATTTCATTTTCCGGAAGCTTCCGGAAAATAATTTCCGGAAGTTACGTTGCGTAAAAACTTGCACAAAATGAGTAAGTGAGAAGGGCATTTTCGGAAATAAAAAAATTAATTTAAAGCTGCACGGTGCCAATAGCAATTTGTACGGTGCCAATAGTAGGACCCTTAATTAAGATCACAAGCCTACCATAGTTATATCACACATTTGTCCAAACAAACTTTTGAATTAGATGTCGTACAAGGTAGCATAACAACTCAACGGTCATGAATTTGTTTATAATAGGGGAGTGAGGGAGACAGGAAATTATATTATATTATTATAGACTAAAACATGAGTCAATTACATTTCAAATTTGCCAAGATAGAAAATAACATGGTCAAGGTAAAATTAACTATAAGTCCATAGAATGCATCCATCATCATCAAAAACAAGAAAAAATATTACAAAACAATAACACCATAGAAACGCAATTAAACGACGATGAGTCGTACAACTCAGAACTGAAGCAACTACTAAGAGGTAGAGTAGAAGAATCAAACATTGAATCTTCAGAGATTCAAGAACTGCTGAAACTGGTAACAATTGGGATAACAATTACAAGAATGAGAATGAGCAAAAGTATGATCCCAATGCACATCCACTTCCTGCTACTCCTCTGGTACTGCTTTGCAGTCTGAAGATTCTTAGTCCCATCCTTAACATAGTGAGAAGAATGAAGCACATGGTGTTCAATATCATCCATTTTCTCACCCTGAGCCTCAACCATCACAGCCATGTCCAAGAAAACCTGGTGAAGCTCCAACAAACTCTTCTCAATCTCTTTTGCAGCATCATGCCTGTCCTGAATCTCCACCACAGTTTCTAGAACCTTCCCCCTCCCATGTTCCTGAATAGCCTTCCCTAAAAACTCCTCATCCCCATTGGAAATGATCTTCTCAATCACTTCCTCATCTGGGTACTCCCCTGTCACAGTAAAGTACCTTCTCCCAACTGTGTCTTTGTACTCAGTCATCATCTTCTGCCTCAGTACTTGAAACTCCATCATAAGTTCCTTCAGCTTCTTCCTCAACCCATTAGTGACAGCAATTCTGGTTCTGTAGATTGCTGGGGTGCCATCTTTGAGCCCGGAGAGCCTTCTATTAGCAGCATTGGATTTGTCCATTTCTTCTAACTGGTTCCTTATGGCCCTTGCTTTCTTCAGAACTGTTACAATGTCAGCATTGATCTCGTTCCTCAGTGATTTCACTGCTTCGGATTTGTGGAGTGACTTGCTTTCTTCGTTTGCTTGTTGAAGCTTTCCTAGTATGTCACGCAGGTAACCCATCTCTGTTTTCACCTTCTCTGCCTCTTCGAGGAAGAGACCCATGTCGGTGTCTAATTTGGTGGTGGAAGAGGTTAGTTCTACATTTGGGGTTGGACCAGCTTCCAAATCAACTTCGTCTTTCATGGCTGCTTTCTTTAGATCCACGTAATTCGTGAACGATTTGGTCATAAGGTCATTCATTTTCGAACTAAGTGAAAGAAAAAAAATTGAGTTTGGGAAAGTATGTGTTGATAGAAGAAGAAGAAGAAGAAGAAGAAGAAGAAGAAGAAGAAGAAGAAGAAGAATTTGGGTGGAAGGTAAAAAAGCGAAGCTGATTTCAAAATAGAAAGGAAGTGAAGGTGTTTTTATGAGTTAGGAATGGAATGGACCACGAGGGTAACGGATAGTTTTATGAGACAGTAGCTGTTACCATTTCCAACGGCTACATTTATTTTTAAACTTGACTGAACTCTTTTCCTTTCCTTTTTTAATTTGTTTTGGGAAGTGGGGTTCTATCGGATAATAAGAGCCCATTAGATCTGGATTGGATCTAGAGGTAAACTAAAATCTGTAAGATCTGTTAACGGATACTTGTGACTTTTCTTTTCTATTTTTTTTCCTGTTTTGAATGGTTTTGTATTATTTTTCTCAATTTCTCAATGCTTTGAATTGAATGAATATATATATTTTTTTTAATGAAAGCAATGTTAGTAATCAGCGTTATTAAATTCGGATAAGTCATTTACTAAATCAAAACAATGGATTAATGGGTCACCAATTCACTTATTAAACCAATTGACTTGCTATACATTAAAAAATTCACTATCAGGGTGTTGGTTAAGTGGAAACAACTTGCCCCGATAAGAAGGAGAACCTGGAGAACCAGTATTCGAATCCTTTTATAGTCACCTACATTGGGAGACTGAGAACTAAAGGTAAAATTCCGCTCAATCAATTGAATCAGATATTAGTTCCATAATAGGCCCAAAGGACATAAGCCGTAGAGATATTCTGATGGACCCACTCGATCCAAAATGCTAATTAGGGTGAGTTACGAACAAGAAAATATTAAAAAATTCCAAAATTTTCTAAATAAGCTAATATAATTAAGCAAATTTTTAAATTCATAGTTTTATCATTAAATTCATATATTGAAAAAACTACGTGAAATTATTTTTATTATATCAATCAGCACAGTAAATTTGAAATTATTTTCACTCATTTATATTTTAAAATCTATTTTTAGTTTTCTTGTTTTCACTCCCTCTCCTTGTTTCACTCCTGCGTGTATTAAAAAATGTCAAGAAACTCAGCGGAGCAGTGATGGCAAGTGTCGAAGTTTCGTCAACGGAGTTCATAAACAACGATTAAGTTCAAAATTGGTGGGTGGCTGATTGGATTGGGTGGCCGATTGGATTCTATAAAGTTTCCCGGTTCACCCATTTTTCCAAAACAGGCTAAATTCCTGTTCGTATCGAGTTTCTTGCACGTCCGATCCGATGAGCCATCAGATCGACCATATGACTAATTTCCATTTTGATCACTAGTCCGAGCCAACTCAGCCAAGTTTGATAACATATTGCTAGTTATATACTAATTTCTAATATACTTTTATTATTTTTTAATTTGTATGCACTACACCGTCAACTGGTTATAAATCGACACATCATTGAAAATGTTTGACACTTATTACAACTACTTAAAAGTCGCCACACATATGATGATTTGTGATTGATAGACAGTGTAAAAAACTTTACATTGACAACACATCAAAAATAAATTATTTTATTATTATTATTTTGACAAAAAATTATTTTATTATTGAGTGAAGTTCATACATGATTACTTTATAGATGTGAATCCATGTGATTTATGAGTTTCACCTTAAATTCACTCAATAATATAAAATTTGTTAACTAGATTGCTAAAAAGTTGCTAGCATATTTCTTTTTTCAAAATGACTTTATAACAAGACCAGTTTTGGTGGTTGGGCTTTTATTTTTTTGAGTAACTAAGAGAAAATATTCCTATATCATATTAAAAGATTAAGTTATTTGTAATCAATCATAGGCTGCTTTTGAGCCCAAAAACCCAATCTATGAAAAAATTTAGGAGAGTAAACTGTGGCTCATTTCTGTCCATTTGGGCCAACGGGTTGGTCGAGTGACGGGTTGGTCGAGTGACAGGTTGGGTCGGGTGGTAGGTTGGCGAGCGGGCTAGTCTGGTTCGTCGTCTTCTTTCTCTTTCCTTTTCCCTTTCTTTGTCTGCAACTGCAGCATTAAGGTAAAGAGAATGCTCCTGGTGATATGTGTCTAGGCAATAGTGGAACTTAGAATTAATTGTTGAATTGGTGAGCTATGGTATAGGGTTTGTCAGCGGTGGAAAAAATTGGGAGTTTGGGTTCATTTCTCATTTCTCACTTCTCTCAAAAAACGAGCTTCATTTCTCACTTCTTAGTTCTCGATCTAGTTTCTCACTTTCTCATCACAATTGTAAAAGGTTTTTAGAAAACGAGCTGGTAAACGGAATAGCCCCATCCTAAGGTCTTTAGCATATGGAGCTGTATGGGTTAGGGTAAAAAAGCCCTACCCTTGGATGGACCGATAAAATAATAGCCCTTATGTAGGGCTGAGTGGGGTTGTCCCATGGACTTTGGCCCTATTTGATAGGTCTACCCTCGACCTCAACAAGGATGATGGTTCAATATTTCCTAATTGATATTAAATAGCAAGAGTCTAATGCTTCAAATTCAATCAATATATTTGGGAGCGCCTAATCACCAAACTTTGAACACATATACAATCTTTCTTTTTTTCTTTTTTTTCAAAGACTATCGTAGAAATGTTACAAATGTTTAAACTTGGCAAAAAGATGAATGAGGAAAAACACATGCACTTAAGTTACCCTAAAGCATCTAATCCTTATCATGTGTGTGGTCCATATTGCGATAAAAGAATGTTAGGTGCTAGTTCAGGTTTCCCTCACTTGGCTGCTAGGGTTTGACAAAATTTTCTAGGTAGGAGATGAAGTGTAAGTTACATGCAAAGTGTGTGACAAATATTTTCATATTTAAATATTTTTTAAATCTTGTTATATTATTCAATAACTATTATATTTTTGAACTGTTTTATGTTATTTGAGTGTCATATGGTTAGATGTATGCTACCTTAGCAATTTCTTTTAAATGGAAGGACTAAAATCGCCAAAGGGGGAAGGGGACAAATTTCACCAAATTAAAAAATATAAGGGACGAAAAGTGTATTTTAGCCTAATATTTTCTAATTTGATATTTTATTTTAAAATTAACTTATTTTATAAATATATAGATCATAGATTAATCCTCAAAACATTTTCTAATGTATAACCTTTTTTTTTTAATAATCAAATGGTGTTAAGTTGATGGTTAGTCGACTCTAAAAATTGGAGGAATATAATTCATATCATGTTTGAGATTTGTTATTAGCTTGATAAAACTCAAG
Source organism: Echinosophora koreensis (assembly GCA_035048595.1). NCBI lineage: Eukaryota > Viridiplantae > Streptophyta > Magnoliopsida > Fabales > Fabaceae > Echinosophora > Echinosophora koreensis. The sequence continues at coordinate 12,954 of JAPCYP010000448.1, read as the reverse complement.
GCGGTGGAGTGGAATTTATTCTATTATTATAATAATTTTTCATGCTTGAAAATCTGATTGTGCCAATTAAAGGAGTTATCACGATGTAGGAAGAAACATTACCTCAAATAGATGAAAGATAATAGACCGAACATGTCCATGTTTATAACTTTAGATTAAATGGTTATTTTTTTTTCTAATAATAAAAATGTTATTTCTCTATTCTTTTTAAAAACCCAGCTTGGTCTTAACTATTTCTTTACTTGAGTTGTTGGCACGATATACTTTATTATTTATCATTTTTTTTTACCATGTTATAAGTGCGCAATATCCACTGACTTATTTGATGACTAATATTCACCAGAGAACCTAAGTGGTACCTTTAGTGGGATCTCCGTGAAATAGACAAGTGTAAACAAGAGAAGGAGGGTTCAATTGTGTCTACCAAACTTTTAGTAAAAACAAAATATTTTCGCAAGAACAAACACAGAGCACACAGGTAAAAGCTACCAGTCAGACAAGTCACTTGTTTGAATGTTTTCTCAGAGAAGCACACAAACAAATAAAAGAAAACTTGTTTGTTATTCACAGCTTTAACTCCTTTAGTTAGTTGACAAGTTAGACAAAACAAAAATTAAGAGATAAAGGAGAGAGATTAACATAGAAGTTTTATCCTGGTTCATCCCTTAACAATTAGGGCTACGTCTAGTCCTTGGCTTCAACAAGTTTTATCAACCATAACTGATCAGGTTACAGGACGGACAAGTATTGCTTTGCACACCTAGCCTCTCCAGGCTCCTAGACAAGTATTCTTTGCACACCCAGCCTCTTCAGGCTCACTCAGATTTGTTTGAAAGAAAGTGCACAAATACAACTTGCAAGTCATTCACAAACACTCAGAAGAGTGGACTAAATGTGAAGTTGAAAGACTGAGTAATAACTTCAAATGATTGAAGAATGAAAGAATGAAGAATTAATTACGTAGAGTATATTGTGACACCCGGGCTGATGAGGGCGGGGAGTGGTCGCCAGTACAAGAAGGCACAAACAAGGAGCGGCTGTAGGTAGGCTTCTAGGCAGAAGGACACATGAATGAACCAATTACACACCGGAATGAGAGGGATCCTGTGATTGTGTAGGTATGAGACTATATAGTAAAGGATGGCTTATATGAATTGATTAGTACTACCTATACCAACAAGATGCATCTTCTTTTTGGAAGCCCATCACTTAAGAACTCCACAGTTAAGCGTGCTTGACTTGGAGCAATTCTGGGATGGGTGACCTCCTGGAAAGTTTTCCCATGAGGGGTGTGAGAGAGGACAAAGCACGCTGAAAAGACCCGTGTTGGTTTGTGGGGGCAGTCGTCAATGCATAAAGCAGCCAAAGATGTTACAAATGGTATCAGAGCAGTACCTCTCCTAGTACGGTGTGGTTGCCCATCACTTAAGAACTCCACAGTTAAGTGTGCTTGACTTGGAGCAATTCTGGGATGGGTGACCTCTTGGGAAGTTTTCCTAGAAAGCGTGTGAGTGAGAACAAAGCACATTGGAAAGACCTGTGTTGGTTTGTGGGGACAGTCGTCAATCCATAAAGTAGTTATGGATGTTACATAAATGCTCTTGAGTCATTGTTGTGTGTCTTTTTCATCATCATGGTATTCTCTATTTATAACCTTCAATCAATTTTGATCCGTTAGAAACATTCCTTTGAGAATTTTGGCTTCAAGCAAAGCTCCATTAAATGCAATAGAGAGTCGTTCTGGGCAACTATTAATGCTTAGGAACGTTGCTTATACTCTAACAAGAGAAGTTCAGTGCTTTATGCTTTATTCAGCAACCAGATCAGAGTTTTTCATGTTGCTTTTGTACTTTGCTGTGCATATTTCCCTTTTCGTGTAACAGGTAATAAAGCACTTTGCACTTCTTTTCTAAGTTACAAGCTTGCTTTTGAATTTTGGTCTTTTGAGACCTTGATCCTTGGAAAAGAGGTATTCAACATATTCTAACTTGAGATGACAGCTCACGAAAGTCTTTAAGACTTGAATTTGTTCTTTAGAGAGTGTCATTAGACGGGTGAAGATGCTATCATTAGATGGGTTGACTTTACTTTAGAAAGTCAAAGATTTCATAAACTCTCAAGATGAGTGAGACATCTTCACCAGACGGGTCTGCACAGTAAGTAGACAGCTCAATAAACAATAAATAGTTCAATTAAATCATTGAACAAATGCTTAATTTTCATCAAAACTTAGGGCAAATGCACATTAGACATTTAGAGACTCAATACTCCCCTCCCAACTATGTTTTTTCCATCCACAGGAATCGAACCCGACACCTTACTTAAGGGATACCATCCCAGTTCCACTCGGACCAACATAATGTTGATGTATACTTTCTTCATATATAAAGAGCAATAATTATTTATTCATAAAAAAGAACAATAATGTTATTTGGGCATAAAAAATGGACAACAAGAAACAATTGGTTAATGATGTTTAAAATTGTAATTAATGACGTGTTGAACTTGATTAATGAGTATACATGTAATCGATGAGGTAAACTGACAACTTGATTAATGATATACAAAATTTTGATTAATGCAGCTTAGTGAATGATTAATGAGTTGCCCATATTAATATACCCATTAATCAAGTTAAACATGTCATTAACAATAATTTTGAACATCATTGACTAATTGTCAATTGTTGTCCCATTTTTGATGTCCAAATAAAGAACAATATAAAAAATGTTATGTATAAAAGGAAAATATTTTCTTCATTTCTTTGAGTAGTATGCACTGCTAGTACAAAAAGTTTTTCATTGGCATTTACTAACATTTTAACATATGTATTTTTATTTTAATAACAAAGAGATACATATAATAATAATGTTATTTTATCAATATATTATTGAATGTCAATATTAAAATCTTTATTTATTGACATTGTATAAAAATTACAGAAATGATATATGCACACCCAAGTGTGACACCCATACACTAACACCGTATGAAATACACTAGGGATTGGTGGCAATTTCGTAATATTTGGTTTAGGGCACATTTCAACTTTTTTCATTTCCCCCTCTTTGCTCTCTCATTCTGCGCACTTCTCCCTCTCGCTCTCTTATTCTGATGCTTCTTCTCCCTCCTCACTCACAAGTGTTTTCAAGCTATCACCTCTTCTCATATCTCCATTGATGAACCAAGGATAGTGTTACCCATTAACCCTGCACAGAACTCGACAAGACGTGGTGAAGGATGATCCTCCCATCCCTCTCGTGAAGACGACGACGACGACTCTCACATCCTTCTAATCGTGAAGATGCTCCCACCCTTTCTTTAAGCAAAGTAATCTTTCAGATGTTGGTTGAAGTATCTTGGATTCTAAATGCATTTTGTTTTTGTTTGTTTAGGGTTTATTCTATTGTTGTTTGCCCATTCTCATGCTCTTCATTCTTCTCAACTTGTCTGAAATGCTAGCTCTCATCTGGTTGAGTTGCATGAGTATAAAAATAGCTTTAAAGAGTGTCTCTAAAGTGTTTGATTAAATGTCTTAGAGCAAACAAATCCTAGCTCTTCTCTATGCAGAAACTATGATCATGCAGGAATGGATATGTTGTGGCTTGGATTTTTGGTCAACCACGATTCTGGTATTTTTTGCTGCAATACCTGCGTGGGGTGAGATATGTATCTTAGTGAAATGTAAATTAGTGGGTCAAATATTATATGCAGGGGATTGGGTTTTAGTTGCTTAAAAAGCTACAGGTTTTAGACAATGCCCAATATGGATAGCTTGGGGGAAATACAAATCTGTTATGGAAGCATGGTCTGATATAGAGAACTTCATTGCCCCTCATGAAGTCTATTTATTACACTACTGCTTGCTATTTGTAACTTATGATATAGAAAATTGGATAGATAGCATATAAATGCAAGTTAGTAGAAGGTGGCTTTCTATAAACTCATAAACTTGGTGGTGCAAATGACTTTGAAGCAAGCTCATGGTAGAATTATTGGAATGTCTAATATTGGATAAAATGAATTATTGGAATGAACAATAAGGCTAAATACAAATGAAGATGATAATATATTTGAAGAAGCTTCAAAATTAATAGTTATGCTAATTTAATATTGGAGTTTGTCCAATTTAAAAGTGATGGCTGCTTTTTTTTAAGGCTTCTTTATGCTTGTGGTTTTTCAATCAGATTGTTTAGGTACTTATAGACTTTTGTTGGGTGGCTGTTTTAACATACAATGCTGATTTTGCAGGTATTGACAGCATGGCATTGAGAAACGATAAAAATTTAAGGTTGGGACATGCATGTGCACCAAGAAGGTTGCTTCAAATTAACAGAGGCATGACAATTGCACAACAAGACCAAATTAAGAACACCCCATTCCGGTGGGTTATGAATATGCCGGATAATTTGAAAATATATGGTTTACTATTGTGGGAACTAGCTAGTATATGGGATGAGCGTTGTAGGGGATTTATTGTAAGGAGTAGAGTGGTTCATTTTACTCCGAGTGATGTATGCTTTGCCTTAGGACTTCCCGTAGTAGGTGAACATGTGCCGGTTGATGAAAATGAGGAATGTAATACTTTGGCTTTGTTTGAAGGGGGTGAGGTGACCGTTGATAGAATTGCTGATATGCTTCCTTTGTATCAGGGACGATGTTGCTAATTTTTGTAGACTGTATATACTCCTTGCAATTGGAGAGTTTTACTTTCCTAGTTCAGGGAGACTAATATGTACTGGATTAAACTGCTAGATGACATAGAGTCCCTAAATAAGTATAATTGGGGTTTAGCGGTGTATAATTTCTTGGTTGAGAGTTTAAGCAAAGCTTCTTGTGCCATGAGAGGAGGAAAAATCAAAGCCAAACACATATACGTGGATGTGCAGTTGTCTTATAGGTACCTATATCCTGACGTGTTATATCACCATGTTTTTTTCTTTTAACATAACATTGCAGGTATATTAATATTTGTTGCAGATTTGGGCGTTGAACCACCTCTCGGTGGGGGAAACACCCCGCATCCCTAATAGGTTCCCTTTCCCACGCTTCTTAAATTGGAAAGTTCTGCATTTGTTCAGGAAGAAAATAGAAGAAGCATTTGAAAACAATGTGGTATATATCAAAGTTATTTGTATGTATAAGAAGTTGAAAATTTATATACAATGTGTATTTGATGTTTGTCTCGTGTTAGCATATAACTGTACACTTAACAGCGACGCCTGAGGAGCTTGAATTTCAAATGGTCAGGGAGGCATTGCAGCAGGCAGAGCACCAATTTGTGCATATTACTGAATATCAACAATTGGTAGTAGAGAATAAGCAGTTTCAAGAGAGGATTTCCATTCTCGAGGCAGAAATGAAGAAGCTTAAAGAAGCTTTTCATCAACGCCAATCAATGACCGAACCTGAGAATGAGTATGGAGGAGGGTCTCCATCAAGGGTTGATCATGCATCCCAGTGGTGTCCATCTCCTGACACTGATATTGATGCTTGTAACACCCCAATTTTTTCTGCTTGTCTGTAAATTATGTTTATGTGCGTAATTAAGATTTTATTTTTATAAATAGTGATAATTATTTTGATAAGACCAAATTAAGTCATCTTTATTTATTTTATTTTATATTAAAATTTTACAGTTGAATTTTCAGCAGAAAATTTCTGACGTTTACGGTATGAGTTTTCGCCGTCAGTTAAGCCCTACTGACCCGAAAATAATTTTAAAAAATCAAAAAATTAAAATTTTATTATTATAACCCAGTTATAATATTTTTATGATTTTAGAAATTAATTATTTTTTTATGAATTTTTTTTGGGCGAAATTTACGAATAAAAATACGATCGGTTTTTACAGATACGTAACAATCGGTACCAGAAGAAACCACAATAATTCAATGTAAATTTTTCCAGATTTGGAAATATTTTTAGTTGATGTGAATAGTGACCCTTGTCACTATTCAAACACTATTTATGACTATGGTAATTATTGTTTTTCATTTCCTAAAAAAACCATCATTTTTTTTTTAGTTTTAAAAATTTGAATTAAAATTGATAAAAATGAGGAAACTTCCTCGGATTTGAGAGAGGGCAGCGCCCCCCCTCCTATAAATACCCCCTCATTTTCTCATTCATTCATCACTTGTTCATTTTGTAGCCAAACTCTTGCCATTTTTTTTCTTGAAATTTCTTTCATCTTCTACCTTAAGCTTTAAAGCTTGGAAACTAATTATCACTCACACACTCATCTTTTGCTCATCATCATCTTCAGTTTGAGGGTATATGTCCTTAACTCTTACTCTTGTTTAAAGTTCCTTTTATAATCTTTGCATGTTCATGGTTTTTGTTAAAATTCTTTTAATGCATGTTTGTAAACTTAGCTTGTTTAAGCTTATCATCATTTTTACAATTCTTTACAACCTTTGCATGTTGAAACAAAATCTTCCCATGACCTTGATAAGGGGTAGCCGAAACCTCATGGAGGAAGATTGATGATTCTACTAAAATTTTTACATGCATGTTGGTTATTTAGTGTTTATACTATATAGTTATGATTTTAACTTATTATTTTTCAAAGAAAGGAATTATTTTAACACACAAATCAGTTTTAACAAGTCCTAAATTTTCTTCACTTTCATTTTATGAATTTCATATAATCATAAGTTCATCCAACCCTGTGATCTTAAGGTGGTAGAAAAACACCTAGAGGGAAAAAGGGTGAACTTGATTGAAAATCACACATGCAAGACTTGAAACATATTGGTTGTATATTTTCTTTTTATGTGTTTTGTTAATAATATGTTGTCCTTCCTCAATAAGATTTCATGGCTAAGACTCTAAAATTTTAGAGTTAATGAAGCCTAGCTTTTAATCTTTTGGAAGGAGGCATGTTATATAAAATGTATTCTTTGCATGGATGTTGTAATGTGGAGTTGGAAAATTTTAAAGTTCTTAGCCTTATATTTTTTTATGGCCGAAACTCACTTGATGAGTTGATGAGGCTTGAATAATTATTTTTGAAGTTAAAAAATGCCTAACACACTATAGTATTTACATGCATAAAATTTAATTGTTGAAAAGTAATGTTTTTACACTATTTTAGTTAAAGGCCGAAACCTATGGGTAATGATGCCAAGGATTTAAAATTTTATTTTCAAGGTTTTGAACCTATGTTTGTATTTTAAATACTAGTAGAAATTAAATACAAAAGTTTGTGCATATTTAAAATTTCTAGCTTGGTTTTTCATGACATGGCCGAAACATACATGAGAATTTTAGGATAAGTTGTAAAGATTTTTAACTTAAGTTAAATATGTATTTTGGTTTAGATTTGAAATCGTGACGGTCGTGGAATCGTTTCGTTTTAACTAGTCAATCGGAGCTTTTAAATGCCGGATTTGAGGTAAGGGGAGATAGCCTAAGGGATGATATAATTATGATAACTATATGCTAGTATGTTTGGATTGTTTGATTTTGTTGATTTCTGTTGATGTGTGGAAAAGATAAGTTGTTATATGATTATGTGACTTAAATTATGATATAGTTGTTGTTTTAGTGATTATGTTGAATCGTTTGATTTATGCAGCTTTGATGATGTATTGTATTGAAATATATGCTTAAATATAATATGTTGTTTATGTTGTAAATTGTTGAAGTTTGTGATTGTTGCATAGTAGCTTAGCCATTTGGTTAGAGCCTAACCCTTAAGGAAAGATAAAAGCATTAAGAAAACTATACACAAGTTGAAGATAAATGTATTTAAGTTGAAATATATTTTTGGGAAAAGTAAATAATTTTATTTACTTAAGTGGAAATTTTAAGAGATTGAAAATAAAAGATTTTATTCAGAAAAAGAGAAAAGAGAATTATTTTGGAAATATTAAAATGTTTTCTATAAAAGCTTAAATTTTTGAACTATTTTATAACTTTTGGAATTTTATTGTATGTTTTTCTAAATGAATTTCAAAGGAGAAAAATGTTTTTTTTTTTAAAAATTCGTTAAAATAAAGTATCTGATGACTTGGATAAGTCACGGAAGTTTTGTTTTTGGATTTTGTATTTTCACCTAGCGAAAAAGAAGAGTAATTGAAAAGTTGAACATAGTGACCGAGACGTCAGGTAACTAGTGTTTTTAGAAGCACGTTGATCTATGATCCGTGTTACGTTGTTGCGGACTATGTTCCAGTGAATGTTGCTATGGACTGCTGTTCCATATGCGTTGAATGGAAATGATAAAAAGGTGAAAACGGTTTTCTACGACCACAAAGTCCAAGGACTGATGCATAAGTCGGGGACTGTTGTGATTCGGCACTCGGACCTAAGGTCCTGTGTTGATAATAAAAGTTGTAAGACATTTAAAACATTGGAAAGTCGTGTGCTCTGAGCCTCGATAAAGCGGAAAATATCAGAACACAAAGAAAAGTTGAAAATAAAATGTTTTACATGCATTGATGTTTTTGGCAGACGTGCCCACGTTGTTCGTATGAATAGCTGGAAGGGTCAGGTATTTCATACTACGTTGCAGTCATTGTGCCTTGATGGACAATGAAGTCTAGTAGCCGTGATTACTGTGCCTTGTGTTGGACAGTATGCTATGGACATTCCACACACATTGCGCACTGTGCCAGGAGGTTTGGACAGTGTAGTGGAAATTACGTTGTGCCTAATATACCTGGCAATCGAGCCTGATCAGCTCCTTTTAAAGAAAGTTGAAAACTCCGGTTGCATTAAAGTTGAAATTTTCATGAAAATCATAGTTTTTCAAAGTTGATTGATGACTTAAGGAGCTGTTATATTGAATTGAATATTTTATATATTGGAATTATGATAATATCTGTTGTATATGATGTTTGTGTTGCAAGTATGTAGTTTATTAAGATTATCCATATGCTGGTATCTCACCCTTGCATTTTGTCGGTTTTATTTCATTGTGGCGTATATTATTGTATCGTAGAGTAGATGATCCCAGACACGCCTCTGCTACACTCCCGGGCGCGAGCCCTCATATTTGAAAATCGTTTTGACCCGGATGCGTGGGATTTTGGACCAGGAACCCACGAGGCCCATTACACAAGTCCAGTTACTACCGTCGAGGGCAGCATTGCGAACGGACCTATGAGGAGTGTTCGTGCCATTGAGACAGTGCAGATCACGTTACCACCTTCAGACCTCTGTCTCCAGCATTGGGCAGCTCATGACTTAGTGGTCCTAGGACAACAACCACCGCAGGATTTGCCACTTGAGGAGGCACCCATTGCCTAGATAGATGCGGATCCACAGGAGCCTATGGAGGAGGATCCTGAGGAGGATCTAGTGGAGGACCCTGCAGAGGAGATAGATGAAGACCCTTAGTATTACCCTCTGGACGAGGATGACGATTCTGATGAGGATAGTATGGTGGAGGATCCCTCCCCGGTTGTGTCTCCACAGGGTGGAGATAAGTTTGGTGGTCTCCCGAACGGACACCACTAGGACTAGACCATCCTTAGAGTTGTCTTCGGTGGTAGTAGTGTTTAAAAGCTGTCTTTGTTTTTGTATCTGACTATGTCCCTCTAGCTTAAGTTTAACTCTTTTCAAACCTGTTGATAATGGTTTCTGTTGATATGAAGAATTATGTTGTAATCACTCTATGTACTTCTGTCAAGTAGCCTGTCATCAAGAAGGCTTGGTAATTATATGAGAAGTTGTTATGTGTGCCTATGATGTTATTTTATTAGTAATTATATCAAAAATGTTTATGATCAAAAGTTTTATGATATCCCAAGGCGGGTAACATTCAAAATAAATATATATTTTCTGAAAGAAAATCGACACATTATTAATAATCATATTTTCTTAAACAAGTAGTAATTAATGTGACGCTCGGGGAAAGGGTGTCACATATTAGGGTGGTATAAGAGCTGGTCGAGTCTTTCGGGAATCTTTGGGAATAGGCCTGTTGTGTTTAAGTTGTGTGATCTCTGAATAGGCTTGTTCGAATTACTTCTTAGAAGTAATAATTGTTGGAAGTGATTGAAATGCTCTCATCTAGTTGCCATTTAACTGATTTTTATCTTGATGGATCAGTTATGGAGCTAGACGCCGGACGTGGACGTGGCCGTAGGGGAGGCCGTAGAGGTGGTTTCGTTGGTGGACGTGGACCTGATGGTGGGGGAGCAGATTTTGCAGCTCAAGCTATGGCAGATGTTGTTGCTGCCATTGCCCAACAAATCGCTACTATGGCTGCACATCACCAACAGGAACAAGCTCGTGCGGAACAAGCCGCAGAAGGGCGGGCTCTGACAACCTTTCGACGACAGAATCCACCACAGTTTCATGGGGATGATGATCCGGTTAAAGCAGACTTATGGATTCAAGAGATCGAGAAGATTTTCGAGCTGATAAATAGTCCTGAAGCGGTACGAGTGCCGTATGCTGCTTTCTTACTAATGGGAGATGCTGAGTATTGGTGGAGAGGCACCAGATAGATTCTCAAGGCGAATCAACAAGAAATCATTTGGGAGGTTTTCCGTACTGCATTCCTGGACAAGTACTTTCCACAGAGTGTTAGAGGTGAGAAAGAACAGGAATTTCTGCGTCTTCGCCAAGGAGACATGACTGTTGGAGAATATGCGGCTAAGTTCGAGTCATTGGCCAAGTATTTTCGTTTTTTCCAAGACAATCCAGATGAGAGCTGGAAGTGTGAAAGATTTGAAGGAGGATTGAGGTAAGATCAAGGGGTCAGTATTGCCACTGGAGATCAGGAATTTTAGGCTCAGTGGAAAAATGTAGAAAAGTTGAACAGATGCAGAAAGGAAAAGACAATCAAGGGAATGTTGGTGGACCCTCACGATCAAGAAACCAATTCCAAGGCCAGAACCAGAGGGGTAAGCAAGCTCAGAAAAAGCCATACACAAGACCAGCTGGGAACAACCGGAATCAACAACAGTACCATCCCGTGACCTCGGTCTCTATAAGTGTTAACCAGAGGAGTCAAGGGCAAAGTCAAGAGAAGAAATGTTTCAAGTGTGGAAACCCGACCCACTTTGCTGATGTGTGTCCCGTGAGAAGGATGAAATGTTTCAACTGTGATCGAGTAGGGCACCTGGCAAGGGACTGCAAGGCACCAAAGCGGGAACTCACTGTCAACAATACCAGAGTTTCCAAACCAACAGCAAGGGGAAGAGTTTTTACCATGAGTGGTGCTGAAACCTCTAACTCCAAGGACCTTATGAAAGGTAGCGGGGATATTGCCGGTAATCTCTTAACTATGCTTTTCGATTCTGGTGCGACGCACTCATTCATCTCAAATGATTGTGCGAGACTGTTAGCGTTGCCTGTTACTTGTTAGCCGTATGATTTGATTGTCTCAACTCCTACCTCTGAACCTATCACTGTTAACTCAGTATGTTTGAACTGTCCGATTATCATTCAGGATCGACACTTTCTTGTTGATCTGATTTGTTTGCCCTTAGTGCAATTAGATGTGATTTTGGGAATGGATTGGTTGTCTTCCAATCATATTCTTTTAGACTGTACTCGTAGATATTAATTTTTCTAGACCCCGAGATTTCTGGATTTCTCTCTACCCACCAAGTGAAATCTTTTTCGAAGGAAAAGGATCAGAAGTGTTTACATTTAACAAGTTTAGAAATTGAGGAAGAAGTTATTATAGATACGATACCATTCGTAAGAGATTCCGGAGGTGTTTCCTCCCGATGTACCTGGATTACCCCCGGTGAGAGATATCGAATTCTCGATTGATCTTGTTCCAGGAGCCGGTCCGATATCGATTGCTCCGTATCGGATGTCACCAACAGAACTCGTAGAATTAAAAGCCCAGTTGCAAGATCTGTTGTCGAAGCAGTTTATAAGGCCAAGTGTTTTCCCGTGGGGAGCACCTGTTCTTTTAGTACGAAAGAAGGATGGAGGATCGAGACTTTGCGTAGATTATAGGCAACTCAACAAAGTGACGATTAAGAACAAGTATCCGTTGCCGCATATAGATGATTTGATGGACCAACTGCAAGGAGCAGCTGTTTTCTCAAAAATTGACTTGAGGATAGGATACCATCAGATCAGAGTAAAGACTGAAGATATTCCAAAGACTGCTTTCCGAACGCGTTATGGGCATTATGAGTATCTTGTAATGCCGTTTGGAGTAACAAATGCCCCTGCTGTCTTCATGGATTGCATGAACCGAATTTTTCGTCCGTTCTTGGACAAATTCGTTGTTGTGTTCATAGATGATATCCTCATTTATTCCCGGAGCCATGAGGAACATGACGTGCATCTGCAACAAGTCTTACAGACCTTACGGAGAAGGAACTTTATGCAAAACTCTCTAAGTGTGAGTTTTAGCTTGAGGAGGTGAAGTTCTTAGGGCATGTGATTTCCAAAGAAGGGATTGCTGTTGACCCTGCTAAAGTAGAAACCGTACTCTCTTGGGAAAGACCAAGGACGACAACAGAGATTCGAAGTTTTGTCGGCTTGGCTGGATACTACCGGAGATTTATTGAAGGATTCTCCAAGATGGTAGCACCGTTGACTCAGCTTACAGAAAGGATCAACTTTTTGTGTGGACGGAAAAATGTGAGGAAAGTTTCCAAAAGATAAAAGAACGCTTGACAACTGCACCAGTGTTAATCCTTCCTGACCCAATGAGCCTTACGAGGTGTACTGCGATGCTTCATATCAAGGCTTAGGCTGTGTATTGATGCAACACCAAAAGGTTGTGGCTTATGCGTCATGCCAGTTAAAGACTCATGAGAAGAACTATCCGACTCATGAGCTAGCCGCTGTGGGTTTTGCACTGAAGATGTGGAGACATCATCTGTATGGAGCCAAGTTTGATGTTTTCAACGATCACAAAAGTCTGAAGTATCTGTTCGATCAGAAGGAACTCAACATGAGGCAAAGAAGATGGATGGAATTTTTGAAGGACTATGATTTCACGTTACAACATCCTGGGAAAGGCAA
>JAPCYP010000447.1:0-40598 GCA_035048595.1 Echinosophora koreensis | reverse complement strand
AGGGACATGGTAAGGAAGATAAGTACAATTTTAGACGCACGGCACACTCACATGAATAAAAGAGTGAGTGGCACCAGAATCAAAAAGTACTACTAAGGGTTCTTAATTAAGAAAACACGTACCGGTAATCAAGCTGTCTGTACCTTTAGCCTTCTTACCACTGAGTGTGAAGACTCTCCCTGTAGTCGGCTGACCCGGAATGACCACTCCTTTTTGTTTTCGAGCTGGGCAATTGGGAGACATGTGTCCAGCCTGTCCACAGTGATAACATACATTCTGGTCCATACGACATTCCCCTCTATGATTCTTGCCACATTTTGAACATCCAGTTCCCTTGGGTGATTCCGGAACTTGCACTTGTTTTCCTTTTCCAAGACTTCCTTTCACTCTCAACTATTGAGAATGTTTTCCTTCCTCCCTTTTCTTTTGCCACTTCAGTTGGCGATCCTCTTGCATAACCGTAAGGTTGGCTTCAATGATTTGACATTTTTCCACCAATGTGGCATACTCAGTTATTCCCAGTTGTCCCACATAGCATCCGATCTCAGGTCGTAACCCCAATTCATACTGGGTTATCTTCCACTCCTCATCCGGGGCATATCCCAAGTGTGGGGAGTATTTAGCTAATTCTTCAAACTTAGATGTGTATTCAGCAATGGACATGTCACCTTGCACAAGGCGAGTGAACTCTAACTCTTTCTGCTTCCTCACACTTCTAGGAAAATACTTCCCAAGAAAAACAGTTTGGAAGTTTTCCCAGGTCAGAGGTGTTGTAGTTGATATCATTCGCTCCCTGGCACCTCTCCACCAATTCTCTGCTTCTCCCTTCAAGTAATGAGAGGCAAAAGCAGTCTTTTGTTCTTTTGTGCATACCACCACACTAAAAATCTTTTCCATTTCTCTTAACCAATATTGTGCTTCTACGGGATCTGGTCCTCTTGCAAAGGGCGGTGGATGATTCTTTCTAAACTCATTCCAGTTGTGGTTTGGATCTTCAGGAGGTTGTGCTTGACCTGCCCCCAAATTTCCAAGTCCTCCTTGGGCCAGCTGATTGATAAGATGGGTGGTGGCATTAGCTTGTTCCCTCATGGCATTTACCATAGCCATCCATTGAGCGTTATCAGGTTCGGGTTGATACTCATGATGCTCATTCATAGAAGCTCTACCACGGCCTCTTCTTCCAGCTCCTCTTCCACGGCATCTTCTTCCAGCTTCACGTTCCATTTTCTGCATACATTGTACAATTGGATTGAACTGCTCTGATACTATAATTGTAATACCCTATGTCATATTGTCATGTATTACATAAAGTATCACATGTAGGTTAGACATAACTAAATAATAACAGAGTGGCGGAAGCTATACAGTTTATAGTTAATACAAATTATGTCCGCTACACTAAAAATAAAAGAAACTGAGTTTCAAACTAAGGCATTAACCAGTTAATATTACATACTAAATCTGGTATGAATAAGGAATTTTACAAAAGTCCTCAATGCCAGAAGTCCTTGGAGTACAGAGATGCACTACTCCTTCTCAGGGTCGGCCCAACACCAATTGAGGCCTAAAGCGGACTCTCAAATGAGGCTTTTTTAAAACTAATAATAATATTTTATAATTAAGCAATTTTTATAAATTTAAAAAAGTGAGTTTTAAAATTATAAATAATCACAAATTAACTTTTAATTTAAATTTAAAAATAATCTTTTATATAATATAAACGTCACTTTAAATCTTAAACAAGCAGATATTTCTTTCAATTATGCTAAAAGACATAAAAAAAAATGGCAGTGGTAGGACTCGAACACGAAACAAGAGAATAACAATCAACGAAGTTGACTGCTTGTTCCATGGGACCACATTGTTGAATTATAGCATAATATACAATAATATATAAAGTTTCAGGTAAGGCCTAAAGCAAGGGCTTTAGTGGCCTCACCCTTGGGCCGGGCCTGCTCCTTCTTGTCTGAAACAACAAATATGAGTAGTGAGACGACTAATCTCAGTGAAATTCCTGCAATAAACTCAGTTATATATACATATATATAATAACAATAAACATTTATACATAATATATGAGGGTAAACTTCACACACTTGGATATCCCTTTAGTTGTTATCAGTGAAAAACGTCGTTGTCCCCTCCTTGTACACTAAGGTACTTAAGAGGAACCAGTTTTATGATGTAAGGCAGGACATACGTCTATGACCACAAGCGGCATCCCACTTGCTTTGCACTTACTTGCTTGCCTTCCAAACAGAAAGGACTCTATACTTGCCTTCCAAACTGAAAGGACTCTATACTTGACATCTGAAATGTCTTTGATAACCATTCTAATTCGAATCATGTCGGATATAGGATGGTTACCGTTATTAGATGGCAAGTGGTGGTTTACTTTTATCTATCATTCTACTGCAAAAACACATTAAATCAGCCAAAGTAGCCCTCAATCAAGTATTTAACAAGAAATAATGCATCAGCAACATATGTGGAATTTCTGCAGTTTTTAGTCAACTTTGATGATTTTATTAAAATACCAAACAAAGTCTGATTTAGGAATATGACCCCCTCTATGGGGATCTAAACAAGTTTAGTTTACCAACATAATTTTAGTTTTAGGAAAATGCTGTCCAAAAAGTACAGTTTTAACCAACAAGCTACTGCATTCGAAAAACAGGACAGCAACTATCCTCTAACTTGCAACAAGTTTTTCTTTATCAATACTCAATGAAAAACAGCAAAATCAGTCCCTCAACTGTAGAAAATCGAGTCTAGTTTCTAATAAAACAAGAATCATAAACAAAAGAATCCTACAGAAACAATTATAAGCAAAACACTGAACGTATATCAATACGGGTTTCAGGACAGCAACCAAAACATTTCCTAATAAGCAATATAACAAACACATATCAAGCAAGGTCCTTTAACATAACTATTCTCACATGTTGGCAGATCAACACCACCCTAATATCAAAGCCAAATTTCAAAATTACACATGCAACACAAGAACATCACAACATCTTTAAAAAATAGAACCTATGCTTGGGTTTATGGTTACCAAGCTCTAAGATTCAGGAAACACACCTGCTCTCAAGGACCTAAGACACCAAATTCGTCCAGCCCCTTTCCTCTCCCTTAGATTCAGTTTCCCCCTCTTTCTTATACTATATTAGGTGCTGTAGTTAGGGTTTAGGGTAGAGAAATTGAAGGTTAACAAGTTCTAGTGTGGTGGAGTGAGAGATTGGTGGAGGAAAAGAAAAGAAGAAGAAGAAGAAGAAGAAGCAGAAGACGAAGAAATGATGAAGAGAGGTGGAAGTTGGTTCTAAAATCTAGAGCCGTCAATTTGGCCCACTCCACCCCATTAAGCCCTGGCCCACATAGGCCAGGGCCAAAAAGCCCACACTTAAAAAAGCCCACAGGGCCAAAAATCCCCCAAAGCCCTGTAGGCCAGGGACAGCCCATGGGCCTTAAATATTTTTTAAAAAATATTAAAAACTTCTTAATCCTTGTATCAGTTAAACATATTATATTTCATTTGTTATATATTTCTTATGAGTTTAATAGCTATATATTGTCAGTGTACAAAATTTTACACTATCAACCAATCAAAAATTATGATATGAATGACTTTTAATTTATTAGGATAAGAGTCGACCATTTTTAATCATGTGTCAGTTTCTGATTGGTTGATAATATAAAAAAATCTTTACACTTCAGTGCATATAAAAAAAAAGTATTTTGATTAAAAAATAACACTACAAACACATACAAAATATCACCTAAGTTTTATCCTTTTTCCCTTCAAAAAATAGTTTTATCCTTTAAAATATTGATCACATATGATCCTGTAGTGTACTTGTTTTAGGATAAATTTAGATAAAAATAATTTAAATATTTGCGGTGTTGTTTATAAAAAACATATTTATTTTTTGTGTAGCTTATTAACAAGATGACAAAAAAATAAAGTTACCTAAAAGCCTATACCTACCTTTTCTTCCTAATTGTTTTAGCATAAAAGCCTATAATAGCATCGCATATCACTGCAAACTTCAGTACTTTTCATTTACTAAAAAAACTCCAGCATCACGTCTTCACCACACCTATGTTTTGTGGTTGTTTTATTATATCGCATATCAATTATTATCGTGTAATAAGGTGCTATGATCGGACGGCTACGAAAAGATGATCACATCACCATCTTCATGATCGAGTGATGGATCTAGTCAATAGAATCTGCCGACCCTTGCGCCACTCACTCCTGGTTTCAGCCTTTTCTTCACATTTGAACTCTAGACGTGTTGTTGTGTTATTAATTGATGGAAAATAATAGATAGTGGGCTAACCCAAAAAAAAAAAAACAAAATTCATGGGTCAGGGCTAAAAGTAACCCACTCAGAAGGGGGCTGTAAAATAAGTGGGTTGTGTAGAGGTCAAATGGGGTGGGTTTGGGGGCTATGGGCCATATTAACAGCTCTACTGAAATCTGAAGAGAGGAAGAAGGTGAGTGTGAGAATTTCTCTTCTCCCCCCTTTGTATAATATGTTTGCTGGTGACAAGGTGTGGGGGTGGTCCTGTTCAGCTTTTGCATATATTTCAATTGGGTGATAAAAGGGAGTATGGTAAGGATGCAAGTGTGGGTGATGCATCATAGTGATGAATATGACTGTGTTTTATTTATTTAATTGTAAGGGAGTGTGTGTGATGAAATAAAAAGTGTTATAATTGCTACTCATACCCTCTTCCTGTACTACCCAAAGATAATATGCAAATAAAAATTACAACGCATCAACGATTAGTTAACACTAACAATACTAACGAATAGTTAATTAATAAAGAAATAAAAATACTGATTTGAGGCTGAGATATTACAAAAAGAAGAAAGAACTTTCAAAAGGAATCTCCAATCCAAGGTGTAAAAGGCCTTTTTTTATATCAAACTTCAAAGCCATGTTTCCACCAAAGTTCCTATTACTCAACATGTTTACTGCTTCATATGCTATGCAAACACAGTCAGCAATGTGTCTTCCTCTAATAAATCATCTTTGTTTAGTTGAGACAATTTTAGGCACAATTACAGCAAGTCTATCTGCCAAGACCTTGGTTATAACCTTGAATTGAAAGTTGGCAAGGGCTATTGGTCTGTAATTCTCAATTATATCAGCACCGGCAAACTTTGGAATTAACACCAATATGTTAGAATTGAGATGTGGATAAATCCTTCCCTCCTTGAAAAACTGTAAAACAGAGTTATGAACATCTGCTCCAATAATATCCCAGTAAGAATGGTAAAAACTTCCCCCAGATCCATCAGGACCAGGTGCACTGTTTCTATCAAGAGAAAAGACAACACTCTTAACCTCTTCTAATGTAGGAATGTTAGTCAGCATGATGTTATTAGAAGAGGAAACCAAAGAAGGAATTACTGATTCAATAAGGCCATTGTCCACACATGAATTATCAGAAGCATAAAACTTTGTGTAGAAGTCTAAAACATGATTTTCAATATCTGTTTGCTTATCCAAAACAGAATTCCCCATCTTTAGAATAGACATTTGCTTTGTAGCATTTCTAATTTTAGTTACCTTGTGGAAGAAAGCTGTGTTTCTATCTCCTTCTAAATACTAGCTCATTCTAGCCTTTTCCTTCCAAAAGGATTCTTGAAAGGAAAGAGCTTGGTTCAAATCAATATGTGCAACAAGCTCCTGATTGTGCAAAGAGTCTGAAAAGCCTTGAGAATCAATTTGAGCTTGAATAGAATCTAGCTTAGCCATGGCCTCTTCAACGTTAAGATGAATATTACCAAAAATTTGCTTATTCCACACTTTCAACTCAGATTTCAAGCATTTAAGCTTTTGAGCCAGGATATACATGGGGCAGCCCCAAAAAAACCTTTTCCAGACCTTAGAAATCAATCTTCTGCAGTCCACATGATTAGTCCACATATTATGAAATTTAAAAGATGAAGGGTGAGAGATGAATTCCTTTTTCAAAACCAAGAGGATAGGGAAATGATCAGATTGAATTCTAGGTAGAATGCAGCATACCACATTTTTCCAAGCAGCTAACCATTCATCATTACACACAGATCTGTCTAATCTCAGTTTTGTATGATCATTGAAGCCTCTCATGTTGGACCATGTAAAAGCAGCCCCTCGGGTAGTAATGTGAGTCAAATTGCAAGACTCACACCATGCTTTAAATTCTTCACAAGAGGCAATAGATGGAAGCCTTCCTCCTCTCTTCTCATGTGCACCAAGGATAGCATTGAAGTCACATATAAAGCACCATGGCCCCTAATTAGCCTGCTGCAATGAAGCTAATTTCATCCAAAGACTTCTCCTTCAAATAGCCTATGAGAATTATGGACTAAAGATAAAGATATATGCTAATGAGAGGATGCCAGAATTGAAGGAGTCAGATTAGATGCACATATCCCCATAAGTTTGGGATTAGTGAATCCCTATTGTTCACTACAAATCAACAAACACTTTAAGGTTCAGTCTATTCCAGAAATTAACAGGAAAGTTATCCAAGCCTATCTTTGGTTCTGACACAAAAACCAAATCAGGCTTATGCTCTATGCAAAATTTTGACAGGACCAATCAGGTGCTAGGATTGCCAATTCCCCGAGCATTCCAATAAAACACTTTCATTAAAATTCCAATGAAATATAATATGTCCCATATTGGGCTTGATCCCTAGCCTTCTAGCTCTTCTTTGCTTCTTTTTTTGTGATTTAGACTGAACTTTTGAAAAGTTTTCCTCCAAATTTTCTGCTTGAACTGGAGTAGAAGAAACTTCTTGGTCTTCAACATCATCACACATCATCACTCCAAAGTCTCCCAACCACTTTCAGATCATGAGCAACAACTTCATTAACCTCTACAGACTGATGACCTTTCTTAGAAGTTGATGAGTTTGGGGCATAATTCATATCAGCAGTAAACTGCTCATTCATGGATGGAGTGTGAAAACTATAATTATGAACATCATTATCTACCTGAGTACCTTTCATAGATGAATTAGAAATAGAAGCTATATAAGAGCCAGGATCACCTGAAACAATGTGATTAGATACAAAATAAGGAACAAAAGATGGGGATCTAATATGTGAAGCTGTAGCAGGAATTTCTGTACTATCTGAAAGAACCTGATCTAAACCTGAAACCACAATCACAGGACTACCCGATTCCTGAACTTGATTTTTATCCAAAGCAGCATGGATGATAGGATCTAAATTAGAAATCTCCTCCACCACATATGGGACATTATTAGGAAAAAAATTAGAGCTATCCACCCCTTCAATAGGGACATCTTCAACAATCACACCAACATCAGAATTAAGAACAGTGGGAACTACCTTACTACATTCTCCATTACCAAAATTATGCTCTGCATAAGGGGTTGGATCCTCAAATTAAATCCCTTTTCCTTTATTCGCAGCCATATTGTTTTTATCTTTTCCCAAAGTTTCCTATGCAGGATTAACTACCTGCTTTGGAACGTATTGCATATTCATCTTTTTCTTGCACTTTTGGAGCAGCATTATCATTAAACTCACTATTCTTTGATTTATGCCTACAGTCCTCAAGAGAGTGCCCTATTGCTTGGCAGAAAGAACAGAAGGGAGGCAACCATTCATACTCCACTTCCACACAAAAAAGCGAAGTCCTCCCTCTCCACCAATATTTTATCCCTGAGCAATCCAGAAAGATCCATGTTAATCAAAATCCTAGAAAAATGACCAAAATCCCTCTTTCTTGTTGGCTCATCCAAAGCTATTGGAACACCTAAAGCACTATCACTTTCGAAAAGAATTTTAGGATGCCAATATTCCCTGGATCAGCCATGCAATCGAACCCAACACTGATAATTGGTCTGCTTAATCGTTCGAGGATTGAAGTCCAGAGTCCAAGCAAAGACCCTTAATACCCCAGGGCTTATATTCCATGATCCAATAGATCTAAGGCTGTGCATATCATCCACTGAATCAAAACAGAACTCATAGAAGCTCCTTCCAAGAGACACCATCGTCCAAGAACCCGAAAGTTTCCAAATCTTGTATAACTTGATGTGCAAGTCAGCTACCTTTAAAGGTGAATCTCCTTTAGAAAGAATCAACCTACCATGAAGCACGTTTTTTACAATCATCAATACCAGCATGATATTCTTCTTCCGAAATCTTGATTGAAATATCATCACCCTTCAAGATTGGGCCTGGCAATTGATTCACAGGAATATCACATGAGTTTTTTAGCGCCTGGGCAAAAGACTTATGCTGCGCCAGTGGAGGAGAAGAAAGAACTATTCTAGGCGAAGAACAAGGTTGAGGTGGGGGAGGAGGATTAGAACGGGTAGAATTAGAGTTAGGTAAAAGTAAAAACCAAGGGCAATCCGAGAGGATTGCCATGAGGATTGCCATGGTGCAACAAGGAAGATAACCTAGAATTTTATGCAAACCCTAGCAGAGAGTAATTTCTCTTTGTTCATTTTTAAAGAACAAGAATATCATTAGCATTCAAGATATAATTGCTTAAATCCTATCTAAGATTAACAATGTTACAAGATAGATTGAATGGATTAGCCATCTTATCTATTGAGAGTATTATGTTAGAATTACTTGATTATAAAACTTTGATAAATGGTTTATCGTTCAAAAGGCTAGAAAATTATAATGAAAATTGATAATTTACATTACATTAAGTTTCTTTAAAAATTTGCATTGGGCCTCGAAATTTCTTGAAATGGTCCTGGGTGAGGGGATGGTGCCCCTGTCCAAGGCAGGAAAAACCTTCGGGCTCTATGAGCACTTACAAAGTAATTTACATTTACCTCACCCCCAAGGAGACTATTGGGGGCTCGACCCTGCAACCTAATCCTCACCCTAAATTTTTCTTATCAAAAAAAATTTTGTTGCAATGTTTCCTTAAACAAACACGTATATTGCTTGAATAAATACACACTGTACATTAATAAAAAAAAATTCATTTTTAGAGTGAATATACATTAATATTTTCATAAATATAAAAAATGTTCTGCTATATAAATAAGATAGCCCAAAAAATATACATTATACGTTGTTTGATGTTTAATATACATTTTATGTTCTTCTTGTAGAAGAATTCTTCATTAATAAACATACATTGTTTTTTCGTACAAAAAAAAGTTGTTTCTTATATATTACTTTGATTATTCTCACCGGCAAATTAAGACATTCCATCAATACAATAAATAGTCCAAAACTTTTCTCCTAAATAAATTGTAGGCTGATTGCATATTTCCACCAGTAAATTAAAACATTCCGTAAATTCCTTAAATGCAAACAACAAAAAACATCCCCCCTAAGAAATGGTAGGCGATTTTGTAGGTTTCTTGAAAGCTAACACATGTCCTTTTGCATTTGAAAATCAATTAGATATCGGTTCGACCACAGGTTCAACCGGTTGTACTGGTTAAACATGAACCACTCTCTTTTTTAGTCATCAAGTTGGAACGTTTTTTAAAACATTGGTTTGAAGACACTAACGTCTATGCCATTCAAACTAAGAGAGTTACCATTATGCCCGAGGATATTAAGCTTGCTCGCATGATTAGGAGTGAGAGGGCTTAGTGTGTCTGCTTACAAGATAAACCTGACTTCCTATTGTAAGATAAATTCATCCTTCTTCTTGGGTGCTTTTGAATTTTATTGTTTATCTGTTGATTTTGGTGCAGTTTCATAGTTGATAATTTCCTGACTTTTGTCTAGCTTTTGTATGAAAAAGGTTACATGGCACTTCCCCATTAGACCAGTTGCTATTTGACTCGGTTGAAAACAACCACTTAAGAACAT
This sequence comes from Echinosophora koreensis, assembly GCA_035048595.1. Taxonomy (NCBI): domain Eukaryota; kingdom Viridiplantae; phylum Streptophyta; class Magnoliopsida; order Fabales; family Fabaceae; genus Echinosophora; species Echinosophora koreensis. Next base: position 30,766 of record JAPCYP010000447.1, on the reverse strand, counting down.
GACTTCTTGGAGAAAGTGAAAATTGTTTGCTCTCGGACAAAGATTTTGATTCTTATTTCATCTTCTCGTGGAAAAAGATTTAACTTCGTCGACATACAATGGAACAATCGGAGATCTTAGAATGGGAATGCTGACACATGTCCACACGCTTTTCAACAACATAGCTCAAAACATAAAGATTGCTTTGAATTGTATGTGAGATGTGCTTTTGCAATGATCTTGCTCGAAGCCATGGAACATATGAATGGTGTTTATCGTTTGTAGGCAGTTAGTGGACTCACTTCTTTGCCATTATGCAAACTTATTGCAAATAAAACACGAGTTTAAAAGTATACAATGTAAAGTTTTTTACACTGTCAACCAACATAGAAATTATGTTATGTATGACTTTTAAGGTAATTAGGATAAGAGTCAAATATTATTTATGATTTGTCAATTTATGATTAAATGATAACGTAACAAATATTTACACTAATAGTGCATACAAATTAAATCCACAAAACAATTATGTTATAAAGTTTATGTATTAATGAATAATACATGGTAGAGATATATTTTAATATATTGTGTTTTATTTGATCTTTAATTTTAATTCTATATAGTTTTAAATAATTATAATAATATATGTTTTTATTTTGTAAAATAATCAACTATAGTTTTTAATTATTTGATCATTGCAAAGTGTTTAGTATTAGAGGTTAAATAAATTACATTGAAAAATTATTGATCATCTTAAATTGCTTTGAAAACACACACACATATAGACATAGTATTAAAAGTTATTGAAAATATAGCTTTTATCTTTATAATAATACGCAACTCACAATTATTTAAAAAAGGATATTTACCGAAAAATAATATATATACTTATAATAATATTGTTTTTATATAAATAAAAAAAAGTATAGCTTTTATCTTCATCATAATATATAAGATATTTTTATTTTTTATTTGTATGGCTCAAACTTAGATGATTGGAAAGGAATTACATCATAATTTTAATAAGGGCCCAATTGTCACATGTTAAAAAAGTGATTTTTATATAAAATAATCAAAGAGATTATTTTTTTTTATAGATTTTTAAATAAAATAGTAGCTAATTTGTATTTATTTATCATCATAAAAATCACTTTTATAGAAAAAATAATTTTTAACTTGTTTAGATAGAACCATATAATAGCGATTTTTTGTTATAAATTTACAATAAAGGACGTAAAAAAATCATTTTCAACGATTCAAATTGTAATATATAAAATTTTATATGGTTAGTTTTGTCCATAGAACAGTTCCTTTTTTTAGGTTCAAATTTTCTTCACATTAATTAATTTTTCATATTCTCATTATTTTCTTCACATTAATTATTTTTTCAGATTCTCATTATTTTCTTTTTTCAGATTCGCAGTATTTTCAAAAGCTAAAAAACACATTTAAAATCCTCATAAGTCATAATTGATTATTTTTTAACGATAATTGATTTGTCTAAAATAATCTATAACAAATAGCTCTAAATTACATTGAAAAATGCTTCATTATCTTGAAATGTTTAGTTGCTTTAAAACATATATACTATTAAATTAGAGAATATAATATCAAGTAAGCGGGAGAATAAATGCTTGATAATTGTATAAATAATTTTCTACAAATGAAATGTTTTACCAATTGTTAAAAGAATTTTAAAGTGAGTCTAAAACTGATACATGATATCACTTTCCATCCATTATTTTTTGCTTTAGAATATTTATATTATTATTCTGTTCAAAAGAAATATTTATATTATTATTATTATTATTATTATTTATTTTATTATTATCATTATTATCGTTGCCCCAATGCCTCTGGAAATAAACTTTTTTTATTATAGATATTGAGTACATAATTATAGAAAGAATAACCAATACGTGGTTGGTCCGAGTGGTAACGGCCTCGAGCCCTTTAAACAAGTGGTTAGGAATTTGAATCCTAACTTTTGTATATAGAGAAAACCTGGTTGAGAGAAAATCACCCTTATATACCATTTATGGATTTCACCATAGAATAATCATTATTTACATTGGTTGATACTTCATATTAATGGTAAGGTAAAAAACAAATATGAATACGTAATAGAAGGCATGTTTCCACGATCCTATTGGTTACTTCGTTATCTCACGGATCATGATTGCTGAGACTACAACCGTTGATAGCCCATCCAATCGACGGTCACTTTCTATCCATCTTTTATTTCACCAAATCTCCACCAAAATTTTCACGAGCCTCTGTCTCCCCACAAATCTGAAATCCCTCACTATATATTATTACCCTACACCCACCCCTTTTTCCCATACACACAGTTTCAATCAATTTTCCTTCACTTTCTCGAGAACCAAACAAACTAACACTCAATCTTTCTTCATCGAAATCAAAATGGTTCATACCAAGCAGACCGCCCGCAAGTCCACAGGAGGCAAGGCACCGAGAAAGCAGCTGACGAAAAAAGTCACCCGGAAATCAGCTCCAGCGACCAGAGGAATGAAGAAGATTTACCGTTTTCAGTCAGGGACATTGGCGTTGAGGGAGATAAGGAACTACCAGAAGAGCACAGAGCTTCTGATTCGGAAGCTTCCGTTTCAGAGATTGGTGAGGGAAATCATGTAGGACTTCAAGATGGATCTAAGGTTCCAAAGCAGTGCGGTTTCGGTGTTGCAAGAGGCGGCGGAAGCTTACTTGGTTGGGTTGTTTGAGGATACTAATCTCTGTGCTATTCATGCTAAGAGAGTTACTATTATGCCCAAGGATATTCAGCTTGCTCGCAGGATTAGGGGTGGCAGGGCTTAGATTAGAAAAAAGAAGAATGAATGAATGAATGAATGAGTGGAATAGATTTAGGTGTTATGGTTTCCTTACTTTTGATGCATTTATATCCTATTTGGCTTCATGGCTTGTAACAACAATGCTCCTCTATCTTTGATGGACATAAATTTGATGTGTTTCTATGAATATAAACTGATTTGAGTTACATCTTAAATTTTTTCTTCCAATTTATTTTTAAAACTTGGTTTCCTTGTGGAAGTTAATTGAATGTTTTGATGATGTTTTTTATTGTGTTACCATCCTATTTAAGGATTATTCTCTTTTAATCAGTTTTTTATTATTATACAAGAGTCATTAGTCGAATTCTGGATCACTTATTTAGGGGTCTGACTTCGTTACAGGACCATGTGAATGTTATAAGGGTATAACTATTGGCAACTGGAGTACATTTCAGAGTTTATTTATGCAGAAGCCAAATTTAAAGTATTTCTCTTGTGTTAAAATTATGATGCTGTAGCACACGTATGAACTACTGAGCTCGGTGCCCATTATATTGTGAAACAAAATTTGTGTGTTCTATTGCTTCTGTTTCATCAACTTTTAATTCAATATTTGAACTCATGTTTTCAGTCATAAGGCATTATATCTTTTATTGTATCCTATCAATTATTTCCTACATTTATACTATCCTAATTACTGACAACAATAAAAACATAGGCCGTCTACAAAGTCAATTAACCAAATTAAATCAACTTAAACCTCTAATGACAAGCTCAATCTTGTATTTTATACCTCACATGGGGCACATCCAATATTCTTGAAGAATCTAAGAAATACAAGGATAGTGTTTCAAATTCTCAAAAGCATCAATAGCCTTTAGTTAATATTGTGGATTAATATCTCGACAATAGAATATCCATTACGAATTGGAGCACCGACAAAATTATGGCTTTCTTGAGGTAAGGGGAGGAGAGGCGCGTTGAGCTCCGGCGCCTCCGTGATTGTCATCTGTGATGACATGGCTAGAATCCTAGAGAAAGAAGGGAATGGAGTTATTAAAATCTTTGTGCCACTCACTGAATGTGAATGGCAGAAGAAACAATGATTGAAGATGAGAAGTTGTTTAAAAAAAAAAAAGAGTTAAGAAGGAAGTGATACTTGGTGGATAGAAGGTGAAACGGTTGTCGGAACTTTGGAACTTAAAACTTGAAAACAATGGTGAGACCAAGGTGGTGATTTTCCAAGAAACTTCTAAAGATCTCCTGGGATCGTATGTTGTATGTTGTGCTTACCCCGATAGATGAATAAAAAATGGATGAGGTTGTAAGGGGACAAGACTCTTCACATTTATCCATTTTCCCTCAGGTTTCACGATCATTGGGGATGCTTGTGCAATTTTTGAAGCATTTAACACTGAAAATGTTGCTAGAACAGGAGGCTCGTTTTTAATATGGCTTTTTAGATTCTGGTTTGTGGTGGGTTGATCAACAATGGGAGAGCTAAGAATGGGAATGTTGACTTCCGTCCACATGCTTTTCAACAACACAGTCCAAAACATAAAGACTGCTTTGAATTGTATGTGAAATGTGTTTTTACAATGATCTTGCTCAAAGACATGGAACATATGAATGTTGTTTATCGTTTGTAGGCGGTTAATGGACTGTCTTCTTTGCCATTATGTAAACTCATTGCAAAAATAGAGAGTTTAAAAGTATTTACGGTGTAAAGTTTTTTACACTTTCAACCAACTAGAAATCATGACATGTATAACTTTTAAGGTAGTTAGGATTGAAGTTGACACAGGCAAACACAAGAAAAGGGGGTTGAATTGTGTTCGTTAATATTTTTCGAAAACAATCTTTTCAAGAATAGTTTTCTCACACAAAGATAAAGAGGCAGAAGCAAACATACAGAAAAACAAACTTTTGAAAGAATAACAAATTCAAGTTCAAATCCCCACAGTTAGTATAAACACGTAAAACTAAAGAGATAAGGGATTAGAAGATTCACGCAAGTTGTTTTATCCTGGTTCACTCTCTTCCAACCAAGAGCTACGTCCAGTACCTTCTACTTGAAGGTTTTCTCCACTATTCTCCAAATAGATTACAGCAAGTATTCAACACCTCTCCAGGCTCACAGGTATTCCTTTCTTACCAAGCCTCTTCAGGCTCTACCTCTAACAAAGAGTTTTTGGTTTCTTTGATCTTCTAACTCACTATGTGTGAGAATATGAAAGTTTAAGATCAGATGAATATTATAGCAATATTCAAACTAAGATATTACAGACTTTTCCTTTCTGAAAGAATAAAAGAATGTTTGCTCGCAAGAGATTTCTTGAGATTTCTGTGTATGCGCAAAAGTTCTTTCTTCAAAAGTCTTGGTCTTCTATTTATAGAGACCTTGCTCTAGTCTTCAAAATCATCAACGATTGTATTTGAATTTTCCGTTTAGGGATAGAATCAACAATGTAATATCCGTTGTGACTCAGCTTGCTCGTGGCCATTGTACTATGTGATAATATTCTTGCATGAAATGGGCACACCTCTGAGCAAATGCAACTTGAAAAACTGTCTTGCCTTCCTTGTACAAATTCCAGCTATTCCTGCGTAAAAGGTGACAGGGTACAAGTCGTTTTGCATTGTACTATATTGCTTTTTGCAATTTCTTATATGTACTATGTCTCTTTCATAGAAACAAGACAATAAAACCGTTAATAGCAAATGAGAAGGACCATTATATATTTGAAATAAATATCAATCATTTGAAATAAATTCAATAAGGTTCAGATTGCATTAAATAAGATATCAATGCTCAAATTCTTCGTCCATTGAAACAATTGTAAAGCAAGGTCAGTAATAATTCTTTAAAGGCTTCGTCCACTGACGTGGCAAGAATTCTACGTCTACTTAAATTATTGGTCTTTGCCAGACTTTGAGTTGTTTAAGATCTCCGTCCAGTGACATGGCACTTATAAATTAATGTTATTCTTGGAGAGCAACTCGCGTCTACTTAAAGGGATTTCTCCGTCTACTAGTAAGCATTCAAGCGCTCGTCCACTGACGTGACACTTGAGTTAAAGGAAATCCTTCCGATGGTAGAATAGACTCGTCCACTCAGGGAATCATTCAATTAAAGAATTAAGTTACAAATGTACACGGATAAAGACTTGTTAGATTTTAACTAACACTTTGCCATACAGATTTAATCCTTTTTGTTAACATCAAAACTTAAAGATTATTTAATCCAAATTACTTTGGTTCTAACAATTTCCCCTTTTTTGATGATGACAAAAACAATTAAATTTATTTTGCAAAGACTAAGAGAGCTTACAAGGCTCCCCCTAAGACAAAGCATTCAACAGATCAAAGCAGTTAAGGCATATAAAACTAAGTCTTATTTGCAAGATGATATAAGTTATCAGACCAAGATAGTAGCTTATCAAACATTTGTGACTAAACAGTTCAAAGCAGTATCAGAGCATAATTGAATATTTAACAGAATAAACTTATGCATATGCAGACAAATATGTGCTTTTTCATAAAAAAATGCTTTGTATAAAATTTAATCTTTCCTTTCTCCCCTTTTTTTGTCATCAGACAAAAAGTTAAAGGGAGTGGACCATCATTGTCAGCAAAAAGAGATAACACAAAGAAAGAAACAAAATTTAGGTAGAAGGAGGTGGTGGAGGGGGTTGGCTAGGAGTTGGGTTTTGATTCTTCTGAAAGTCCATCAGCAAAGCCAGCATCTGAGTCACCATGGCATTTGTAGGGGCCAAGGTATCTTGAACTTGCTTCTGCACCCGTTCTTCAAACTGTTAAGCCATCTGTTCTGTTTTCTCTTCAACTAGCTTGCCAACCTTATCATCAACAATTTTTCCAATGATGTCTTCAAGATTGGGTGGCAAGGATAGTTGTCTTGAGCTCTCAGCAATGTCTAAGACCGTGTCTTGAGCTTGGGCTGGTGGATGAACCATAGCAAGAGCTAATGGTTGAGATGTTGTCTTAGCAGACTCAGCACCTTGCTTAGAAACACAGACCTCAGCAGACTGCTCAGCATGTACAGATGGAGGTTCAGCAGAAGCAGGTTGAGAAGAGATTTCAGTATTCAGTTCAGGGCCTTCTACAATTAACTCCTCTGCTATAGGTTCAGAAGATGAGGTTGCTGGAGAGGCAGTGGCAGCTTGTACAATTTTCTTAGGGACATCCTTTGCCCAGTGGATAGGAGTAATTTCCTCCACATCCCTGCTGGTAATGGGGAGTGCCCACAGATCTTTGTAGATCATGTGCCTGAGCTTGGAGAGTCCACACTTTCCTCTGATCTTAGGAATTTCTTGCTTCTCTTCCTGAGATAGGCCCGAAGATGAAGCTTCCCTGGTGTAGTGGATTATATGAGACTTCCAGAAGTCAGCAGCTATCCTCTCTTCTATATTCCTCACATCCTCCATATACAGATAGTACTCAAGCTTGGAGTGATCAAAAGTTTCTTCAGATAAGTCCAGCATAGCAGAGTGAGCTTCAGGCATAACTCCTTTATTTCTTCTGCACTTCCTATCTTTGTCCTTGTTGAGATCTATCATGCCAAGCCTAGGACAGATAGGGTAGGGAGCAATGCCTACACGTGTTTCCTTTCCATGCCTAAGCCAGGTGAGAGGAACACAATGTGCAGCTCTATCTACTTGGAAGTAGCTGAACTCCCATTTCAGTATATTATAGAAAAGCTGATCTGTGAAGGGGTCAGATGCTCTTCCATAGATGCTGGGATGTTCGAATTTCATCTACTTGGTGTTGCCATCCAGTATGATTGGAATGTGCTCAGAAGATCTGGCTCTTTTCTCTGGAATGGTAGGCAGCTTGTTCCTTTTAGAGTCAGTCTCCCATACTAGAATGATGTGCCTTTCTACGCCATCAGTATGAGGAATTAAAGGTGGGGTTTTTGTGAGGTTGGGGTAAATTTTTCATTTTGGGAAACACTTAAGGGGTATGTGAGTAAGGAGAGGTCCATGTTGGTTGTTCATTTCAGAGGGAAAGGGTCCTTTGGGAGGCTGAGAGTTTGGATATCTGGTGGTCCAAGGGTAGTCCTCATAAGGTTCAAAGTCATATTCAGCATATGGATACCACCTGGTGATAGGAGTGTTAGGGTCAATCTCAGGGTCAGGTTGGTGAGTGTGAAACAACTCTCCAATCTCTCTTGATCTGAGCCTAATTTTCTGATTTGTTGACAAAGAGAGTGTGGATGAGGGTACAAGGGGTGGAAAGAGTTTTCGACGGGGTTTAGGAAAAGGGGCACCTGGACAGATTCCATCATCAGTTTGATGAAACCAGGGGTCAGAATCAGGTATAATTGGTGGAAAGATGGTTTTGATTGGTGAAGGTTGTGGTATGGTCAATTGATTTGGGGTGCTTTGTGGTGAGGATGGGGTTGTGGTTTGGTCAGTCTGGGCTTTTTGTGGTGAAGGTTGGGGTGAGGGTAGAGTAGGTCTATATACATCATCAAAGAAACCTACTTCAGGAGCATCTTCTGCTAAATTAACAGGAATATCAGCAGAGATGTTTACCTCAGAGGCTGCAAAGGTCCTTGCTTTCCTTGCAGGTTGCCTTTTCTTGGTAGACACAGCAGCAGCTTCACTTGCTTTCCTCTTCAAGACTGTTCTCAGAGGAACATTATCTTCTTCATCATCCTCATCTTGAGACAAAACCAACTTCCTTGCTTTCTTAGGAGCTGGTTGAGGATTAGGTTGAGGTGCCTCAGCCCTAGGCTCATTAATCACGATGCCTCTGGTAGGCCTTCTAGGGTTAGACTTTTTGACGGCCATTGTCTTCCTCTTGGTTCCTTTCTTGAGACCAAGGGTTGCAGTAGTGTTGGCCTCAACTGATTCTTCTTTAACCTTCATCTTTTCCTCATGCTTGGCCATTTCCACTTGCTTGTAAGTGTCAAGTTGCATACCACTAAGATTACTTCTGCCAAAATCAGCAGCTTGCATTCCTTTCTCACGAAGGATTTTTTCTTGTTCATCTTGAGGCTTTGCATTCAGAACATCATACAAGCCTTGTTGTTTGAATATTTTTGACAAAAGGTGAGTGAAGGTGATGTGTGAGGCGGATTCCTTGTTGGTAATGGCATCCTTGAAGCGATGAAACAGGATCCATGGCAAGTTTATCTTTGTTTCAAAGACCAAATTGCAAAGACAAAATTTATGAAGAGCTGATAGGTTGTCCTTAGACCTTATCTTATGCAGCACCACCTTGTTCAGGATTTGGTGAAGAATCCTGATGTGATCCTTCATCTTAGAGGATTTCCAAGAGTGAGTTCTCACGGTGTCTTGCCTCATCAAGGTAACAACAATTGTCTCTGTACCGCCTAGGTCTTCTTCCCAGTTCTCTGTGAAGACCAACCCTCTTGAGCACATACAATAGCGTCAGAGATGGTTTTCTCGGGCACTATTATCTTCTTTCCCAGTACAAACCCTACTACCTCTGTTTCAGTAATTTTCGGTCTTCTCCAGAATTCCTTTATCAAATCGGGATACACAGAGACCTTTTCCAGAAATATTCCATCCCAACCAGCAGCGTTGATGAACTTACTCACATCCAGGTTGTATTCACTCAGAATTTCAAAGTTGAAGTGATGTTCCACAGCTATACTCATGGTGTCAGTTGCAATAGCAAGCACGGGAGCGGAGGTTGAAGCCATTGTTGAGTAAAAGAGTTAAGGTTTGGAAGAACAGAGAGTTCAAAAATTTCAGAGAGACGTTGACAGGGATGAAGAGTAGCGAAAGGTTTTTCAGAGGGAAAGAGGTTACTTTTAAAGCGTTCCGAATATCAACAATTTTCAAGGAAAATTCAAAAAGAAATAATTGACAAGACATGTCTTTAGTGAAAAACGGCGTTGGTATATTGGGACCGTAAAAAGTTATGATGGGATTGATGGAAGTAGCTGACTCAGCAAGGAAATATGAAAACCAAACGTTTTATATGAATAAATATGTCCATAGACAAATTAATGCAATAAGAAATTTTTTATGCATAGACGAGTCCACACAAGATTGAGGGTGGACGCGTAGAAACATATGTAGTGGACGCGGCACACCAACAGTAGTGGACGCATAGACTACACGTGATCTGGACGCCAAGACTAGTGGATGTGCAGTGAAAACATGTAATCAACAAATATACTAAATCAAACCACATACAACATGTTAAGATGTTTTCTAATAAAAATAAATCTGTCCTCAGCAAGAGGTTTAGTAAAGATATCTGCCCATTGATTGTCAGTATCTACAAATTGAATATCAAAAACACCTTTTTGCACATAATCCCTAATAAAATGATGTTTGATTTCTATATGTTTAGCTCTAGAATGCAAAATTGGATTCTTAGATAAATTGATTGCAGCAGTATCATCACACATAAGTGGAATACTACTTACAAATACATTGTAGTCCTCCAATTGGTGTTTGATCCAGAGAAGTTGTGAGCAACAACTTGCAGCTGATATATATTCTGCTTCAGCAGTTGATAGAGCAATAGTACTCTGCCTTTTGCTTGACCATGATACTAGGTTAGCTCCAATGAAGTGACATCCTCCACTGGTGCTTTTTCTTTCAATTATATCTCCAGCATAATCAGCATCACAAAAGCCAACTAATCTGTAATTTTCATCTTTCTTAAAGCACAGACCAAGATTAGTAGTATCTTTTAAATATGTAAAAATTCTTTTAACTGCTGATAAATGAGATTCTCTATGATCAGATTGAAATCGAGTACATAAGCAAACACTGAATATAATATCAGGCCTAGAAGCAGTTAGATATAAGAGAGATCCAATCATACCTCTGTATACCTTCTGATCTACCTTTTTCTTTTTATCATCTTTGTTCAGTATGGACGTGGGGTGCATAGGAGTGTTCATAGGTTTGCAGTCATCCATCTTAAACTTTTTGAGTAATTCCTTTGTATACTTAGTTTGATGGATGTACACCTCGTCCATAGACTGTTTAACTTGAAGTCCAAGGAAGAATTTGAGTTCTCCCTATGACACCTTAACTTGGTATCACATGGTTACCCGTTGCGGAATTAAAATTTGTTTAAATGCTGGTCGCTTTCGGAAAATAAACCTTCTTTATAAATTGTATTACTGAAAATAGTACTAAAAAAAAAATCTCCTTTTTTTTTTTTGAAACGAAAGAAGAAGTGATGAACACTCAGAACATGAACTGAAACAACACACATACATATATAACTGTCCCAGTGGGACTCAAGTTTAGTACAAAATAGGGCCTTAATCAATTGGCCAACTTTACTGAAACAGGAACAAAGAAAACAGATAAAGCATCAAACTGGGAATGGGGAAATCTGGATACTAGACTCAAAAGAAGGCTCTAAAAGCCAAGGACAAACAGACTACCCAAAAACCGACGACAAACTACCAGTGCCTCCTGCAATCCGAGTGGCCGCAAACACTCCCGCCAGATGAGATATCAGATTCCGGGTCGATGACCTCACCATCGTCGTCGATCGGAACATCCTCCTCACCGGGGTCCTGGGGATGGTACTCTGCCTCTAGCTCGTCCTCCCCCCAATCCTCTACCACCTCGAGAGGCTCCTCCTCCGGATCCTCCTCGGGATCCTCCTCGAGCTCTTCCTCCATGGGCTCTGCCGGCTCGACGTGTGGATGGAGAAGGCCAGCTAGCTGCAGTGTATGAAGATACAACCAGGGAGGTGGAAGTGCCACTGTCCGAGCCTCAACCGAGTGAATCCTCCGGATCGGCTCTCCGTTGGCATTAGACTCTGTCGTCGTAATCGGTCCCCTATACGTAGCTGTAGTCGCGTCGTCGCTCACTGTCCAATTCCCCACTCGTCCAGCCTCGTCGAACTGCTCAGACTTCGTGATCGCGGGTACTAGGGGAACTAGGGGTTCCATCTAAGGCATACGCATACACCGATACAAGAAGAAGAAAAGAACATATAGATATGCAAGAGTGAGATACCGTTATAAGATATATCCCACAACAACCATATACATGATACATACAACATGTAATCAGTTTAACAGTTAAGTCATGCATAATCATGATATAACAGTGTTATATCAAAGGGTCTCAAGCCCGCACAATCAGTTTTTAAAAATATGCATGACACTTCAATATCAGGCTCTAACTTAATCTCATGAGATAACAACACCGTTTCATTGTAGAAGTAATAAAGAGTTGGTCAAGCTCTGATGCCCACTGGCAAGTTGCCACCATAACCTCGTGCACCAAGGTCTCCGGATGCACAACGTCTCGAATGCCTCCAAGTGGGCCCATCGGACTGACCCTCAGATACCACCTTGTATCTGGTTTACTTAAGCACGTCTGCTGAGGGGAAATGCATATGAATAAAAACTTTCCTTTATCAAGGTTTTTCTTTGTGTATACTCTTTTTCGTTGTCGAAGCTCAAAGCTAACGACTATTCACAATTCCCCATCACTTGAACTTAAAGAAACACAGGACACGCAGTCCGAGTGCTCAATCACAACGCCTTAGACCGAGGCCGCAGTCAAGGTTTGTGGTCGTAGAAATCACTTATGATTTTATCCATGTTTTATTCTAACATGATAAGGACACCTAGTCCACAGCAACGAAATCAGAACGCACCGTTCTCGATTCCGAGTTTTGGACTCTCAGCCCATAACATCATGACGGTCGCGACAATCATGAATAGGACCCTTGGTCCATAGTACTTGACACGGATCCTAGATCACGTGCGTATAACTGAATACTAAAGGCGACGTCTCGCAACTAGATTCTCTTTCGCGTGTACTTACTTTTCGCTCGGTGAAAATCAAATCCAAAACAAAACCTCGGTCACTTATCCAAGTAACCGGAATATTTCTAAATCATTTAGGAGAAAATCGTTTTCCTTTGCAACTCTTTTATAAAACATTTAGGAAATTCATTTGCTCTTTGAAATCCTTGATGGAATAAAGTCAAATATTTTCAAAGGGTTTTTCCTTCATAAAACACACAGTTCAAAAATGTTTTCTCTCGTACCAGACGTTTGATCATAAAAGGTAGTTTCTATTGACTTGAAATCACTTTAACACTTTTCTAAAAACAAGATCTTATTCTTTTGAAGTAAGCACTTTAAACAAGGAACTGTTATAAATGAACCCAAAACTTTCAAAGTTCTATTCAAGGCTTATTAAGGCTTTTAATCCTTATAGTCATTGGGCACAGACTCAAGTCCTGCTTCTCAAACTTCAATCAACAATAATATATTCTCAACAATAATATCACATTCCATGACAGTTCATCACATATATGCACCATACTTTAAAACAAGTAAGATTCAACTTCAAATAATAATCACAATAGTTCAAGTAAACAAGTCATTCAAGTATCGGTTCAATATCATAACAATATTCAAATCATTCAAGTAAACACATACACACATGCATATAGTCATTGAATATCTCTAGGCAATCCCCTCTTACCTTCCGTGAAGTTAAGAGGTTGGATGCTTGGAAAGGGTAATTCACGAACGTCCTCGCTTACTTAACGATAGAGGTCTAGGGTTACAAACACAAGATCATAAGTTAAAAATCAACTAAGAACACTAAACCACAAGGTATTAGGTTCGGCCAAGACAATAAAGTAAGGTTAAGGATTCCCGAAAATTATGCAACTTATGGATTTATGATCCTCAAGTGCTAGGAGTTCATAAACAATGATCATTTAACAAAGTTAAATCAAAATCCCACTAAGTCATAGACTTAGGGTATTCGGCCAAAGCTAGAAAAATAGGTTAGCATTCACCAAACTTTCCAATCTCTTAGGTCTAGCATCCATATGTATTAAGGAGCTCAAAACCATGATCATTTTGGAAGAATGAAAACCAAACATCTTAGGCTCACAACCCTTGAGGTTCGGCCTTGATGGGATTCCTAGGCTAGGAATCTTTAAATCATCCAATCTTTTGGGCATAGCATCCTTCTATATTAAGGAGTTTTAGTCCATAATCACTTTGGAAGAATAACACATCCTAGGTCCAAAAACACTAGTTTCGGCCATCATAGGAAATTAAGTTAGAAAGATTTAAGCTTTCCAATCTCTTAGACTTAGCATCCTTCTACATTAAGGAGCCTTAGTCATTGATCATTTTGGAAAATGAAAGGAGTTACATTCTAGGTTTTACAACATAAACTAAACAAGTTAGAAGTCTTTAAACTTTCCAATCACTTAGACTTAGCATCCTTCTACATTAAGGAGCCCTAGTCCATGATCATTTTGGAGAAATGAAAATAACATATCCTAGGTTCACAACCATCATAGGATGAATAGACTATACAATCTTTAAACTTTCCAATCACTTAGACTTAGCATCCTTCTACATTAAGGAGCCTTAGTCCATGATCATTTTGGAGAAATGAAAACCAAACCTTCCTAGGCCACTAAGGTATAGTTTCGGCCATCATAGAAAGAATAGGTTAGAAATCTTTGTTTGATAACAACTCTTAGGTTTAGAATCACAAGGTATTAAGAGTTCTAAATCCATGATCATACTTGGATAGATGAAACATAGTACCCTAGGCCTACTTATTCATATTTTCGGCCATCATAGGAACAAGCTATCAAAACCTTCCAAGATTTATAGGTTTAAGATCAAGGGATAGTTAGAAACTCAAACACATGATCATTTTCTCAAAAGTTGAAACAAAACCCACCTAAACCATATTACATGGTTTCGGCCTCCTTAGAAAGAAAGGGCTAGGGAGCTTTGTTTTACACAACCTTCTAGTATGTTAAAATACAAGTAAATACAAGACTATAGAAAGTGGTTTCAACTCAAAAGGAGTTTTCTACCATTTTTAAGAGATTTTTGAAGTTTAAAGCTTAATAAGAACACATAAAGCAAATAATGAAATAAAGTGATAAACTTGTAAAGAAATTTATATGAGAGCATTACCCTTAAGAAGAGGAAGAACTTTAATGAAGAGCACAAGTGCAAAAGACAAATAAAAATGCAAGCTTTAAGTAGTTGAAAATAAAGAAGAAGAAGTGTAAGAGTGAAGAAGTGATGAAGAAGAAGAAAAAGTGAGGAAGTGTAAATGAAAGGGGTATATATAGGGAGAGAGGGGAGAGGCCACGAAATTGAGGGAGAAGAGAGGGGTTTGGAGTGGCTTGTGGAGTAAGTTTGAGAGTTATGGCTTGATGGGATGGAAAGAGGAGAGAGAAATAACTTTTAGATTAGAGTAATATTATAATTTGAAAAGTATAATGATTATACTTTTGGAGTGTGTAAGAGTCTCTCCCATCATGTCACCTCAAGTCACTTCATCCCTCTTTGTGCTCCATTTCATACCCGGTTGCATTCCCGGTCGTAAATTCCCGACGTTTTCGCCCGAATAAAATATTTTATTTTATTTTTGAACGAAAATTTTCAAATTAACCAAAGTTGAAGGAAACATGATAAAAATACTAACCGTCTCGTTCACGGGTCGAAATTAGGTTTTCTGCTCAGTAAACGGATACCGGCAGTGAAAACGCAGACCGGCTTCCGTCTGAATTTTCAACCGAAAATTTTACCGTGACTTCATACGATATAACAACACAAGAAAATGATTTTAGTTTATTTAAAATCATCCTCTGAGTTTAATCTAAAATAAACACATTTAAATATGTTTATACTGCTACAGAAAGCATAGGAAAAACAGGGTGTTACACTCCCATCATGCTCATTTCAAACTCTTTCTGCATTAACTTTGAAAATTCTTTGCACAGAGATTCATTAGTAGCACCAAATATAATATCATCTACATAAATCTGTACTACTATGAAGTTGGATTTAATTGACTTTCTAAATAAGGTTGTATCAACCTTTCCTCTATTAAAGCCATTATCCATCATAAAAGAACTTAGCCTATCATACCAAGCTCTTGGGGCTTGTTTTAGGCCGTATAAAGCTTTCTTAAGCTTGTATACATGTTCAGGTTAGGTTTCACTCTCAAAACCCGGAGGTTACATAACATAAACCTCTTCATTGATAAAGCCATTAAGAAAAACACTTTTTACATCCATTTGGAAAAGCATAATATTATGATGTGCAGCAAATGAAAGTAAAATTCTGATAGCTTCTAATCTAGCAACAGGTGCAAAGGTTTCAGTATAATCTATACCTTCTTCTTGAGAGTAACCTTGTGCAACTAATCTTGCTTTATTTCTTATAACCTTACCATTCTCATCAAGCTTGTTTCTGTAAACCCATTTTGTTCCTATAACAGATTTATCCTTAGGTAGGGTTACCAGAGTCCAAACTTCACTTCTTTCAAACTGGTTTAGTTCTTCTTGCATTGCTAAAATCCAACCATTGTCCAGCAGAGCCTCGTCTACTGTCTTTGGTTCCAATTCAGAGACCAATGCAGAATCTTCTTGCTCTCTGAAGGTTGATCTGGTTCTTAGCTTATCACTTGGATTTCCAATGATTTGATCCGGTGGATGATAGTTCTTGAAATGCCAAGTTCTCTGAACATTGTCTTGTTGGGAGGTGGATGTTTCTGGTTGATGAGAAATGTCTTCAACTTGATCATCAGCTTTAACTTCTGTTGTCTCTCCTGAGATGTTTAAGTCAAGATCTGCAAAACCTTCATCTAGCTCTGATAATTTCTTATCAGGCTGTTTGTCATCAAATCTAATATGTATAGATTCTTCTACTATTAATGTTCTTGAATTGTAGACTCTAAATCCTTTTGAGGTTTCAGAAAATCCTAGTAGAATTCCATTGTTGACTTTTGCATCAAACTTACCAAGTTGATCTTTAGTGTTAAGAATATAACATTTACACCCGAAAGAATGAAAATAAGATATGTTGGGTTTTCTACCTTTCCACAATTCATAGGGAGTCTTATTCAGAATAGGTCTGATGTGTATTCTGTTCTGAATGTAGCAGGCAGTGTTCACAACTTCAGCCCAAAAGTTCTTAGGGACAAAATTGTCATTGGGCATAGTCCTAGCCATCTCTTGAAGAGATCTATTCTTTCTCTCTACCACACCATTTTCCTGTGGTGTTCTTGGTATTGAGAAGTTGTGTTGAATACCACTTTCTTCACAAAACTCATGGAATAGCTCATTGACAAATTCTCCCCCATGATCACTTCTAATTGAAGCTATACACATGCCCTTTTCATTCTGTACACGTTTGCAGAATACAGAAAAGACCTTGAAGGACTCATCCTTGTGAGCAAGGAACATAACCCATGTCCATCTAGTATAGTCATCTACAATGACTAGACCATATTTCTTACCACTGATAGAAGCAGTCCTTGTTGGACCAAAAAGATCAAGGTGTAGCAGTTCTAGTGGTCTCTTGGTACTAACAATATTCTTAGATTCAAAAGAACCTTCGACTTGTTTTCCCTTCTGACATGCATCACAGAGAGCATCAGATTTGAACTTAAGGTTTGGTAATCCTCTCACGAGGTTATGCTTATTTAGCTTTGAGATTAATCTCAAGCTTGCATGACCTAGCCTTTTATGCCAAATCTATCGCTCATCTTCAATGGACACTAAACATGAGACACTCTGATTTGAGAGGTCCTCCAAGTCAATTTTGTACAAATTGTTTTGCCTCTTAGCAGTGAATAAGATTGATCCATCATTCTTCTTGACATAACACATGTTCTCGTTAAAAGAGACATCATATCCACTGTTACAAAATTGACTTATGCTCAGTAGATTATGTTTCACACCATTCACTAAAAGAACATTATCAATGGAGGGAAAAGAATGTTTACCAATTTTACCTATACCAGTGATCTTTCCTTTCTGGTTTCCTCCAAATGTCACCCAGCCACCATCCTTATGTCTAAGGTCTTGGAACATATACTTTTCTCCCGTCATGTGATGTGAGCATCCACTGTCCAAGTACCAGGACGTTTGTTTCTTTCCTGTTGTTAAGCAAATCTGCAACAGGGATTATCTTGTCCTTAGGTACCCAAACTGACTTGGGTTCTTTCATGTTAGTGGTCATTGGTCGTGAATGCTTTGCATGCTTGTACATACTTTGCAATAAGTATTGGAAGGGCTTGGTTTTGACTTAGTATGCTGTGGACGGGATTTAGAAGCCTTATGATGTGTATGAACCTTTGGTTTGTTAAGAGATTCATCTTTTTCTTTATCATAACCAATACCAGATTTGTCATGAGGCGATCTAGAATACCTTAAAATAAGGTTTAATTTATCTGAGCTACCAACCAGCTTTGACAGAGAGTCTGTCAAGTATGTCACATCTTGTTTCAGTTTTTCAACTTCACAAGAGCTATTAGAATCACACTTCATCTTGTTAGCCAAACTGACATTGATTGATTTTAATGTTTCATTTTCATGCTTAAGGTTTTGATTTTCTATGCAGACCTTATCATAGTCTTTAGAAAGTTTAATAGACTTCTTTTTGAGACTCTTGTACTCTCTAGAAAGTATGCATGATCCATGCAGTAATTTATCAAAAGCAGTTTGAAGAGTAGATGAATCAGAGTCCATTACCTCAGCATCAGTGTATTCACTTTCTGATGCAGTGTCAGCCATGAAGCCGATGTTTGCTTCTTCTCCTGCTTCATCTTCTTCATCTGAAGAAGACAGGTCAAGATCCTCCCATGTAGCCATTAAGCCTTTCTTATTTTTGAAGAATTCCTTTTTCTCCTTCAGCTCTGGGCAATCAGCTTTGAAGTGTTCTGGTTTCTTACATTCAAAACACAGGGGTGGACCTTTTTCCTTGGAATCTGACTTCTCCTTGGAGAACTTTTTGTTGAACTGCTTCCTTCTGAATCCACCTTTCTTTCTCCACATGTGTTGGATCTTCCTGGAGATGAAAGATAGTTCATCCTCATCTGAGTCACCTTCACTGTTTGATGAATCAGCTTCATCTGAGGACTCAGCAACTTTGAGCACCTTTGAGGAACTAGCTTTCTTGGCCTTTAAGGCAATGGATTTTCCTTTTCTGGAGTTTTCCTCTTTATTTAGTTCCAGTTCATGAACTTTTAATGACCCCAGAAGCTCTTCCAGAGAAAGAGTGTTCAGATTCTTTGCTTCATAGATAGTAGTTACCTTAGGTCTCCACTGCTTTGAGAGACTTCTTAAAATTTTTCTCACATGATCTCTATTTTCATAGACCTTCCCAAGAGACCTGAGACTGTTGGTGATTGTTCTTCCAAACATCTGGTCTATGGTTTCATGATCAACCATCTTGAATAGCTCATACTGGTGAACCAACATGCTTATCTTTGATTCCTTCACCTGTGAGGAACCTTCATGAGCTAGTGCAAGAGTATCCCAGATTTCCTTAGCTGTATTGCAACTATGAACCTTGTCATGCTCAGATTTGGTGATAGCACACATGAGATAGTGCTTAGCTTTCAAGTTTAGTTGGTGTTGGCTTTTTTGCTCTTGAGTCCATTAAGCTCTAGGCACTGCAACTCCATCTTCACTCCTTGGCTTAGTGTAGCCATTTTCTATCAGTTCCCAGATGTCAGCATTATGTGCATCCAAGAATGCCATCATCCTCTTTTTCCAATAATCATAATCAGTTCCATCAAAGAGAGGAGGTCTGTTGATAGCTTGTCCTTCTGCATCCATGGTTGTAGGATCGTACTTCCTCAGCACTTGTTAGATGCTCAACCCTTTCGAGGCTGAGCTTTGATACCAACTGAAGTTGACACAGGCAAACACAAGAGGGGGGGAGTTGAATTGTGTTTGTTAATATTTTTCGAAAACAATCTTTTCAAGAACAGTTTTCTCACACAAAGATAAAGAGGCAAAAGCAAACATACAGAAAATCAAACTTTTGAAAGAATAACAAATTCAAGTTCAAATCCCCACAGTTAGTATAAACACGTAAAACTAAAGAGATAAGAGATTAGAAGATTCACGCAAGTTGTTTTATCCTGGTTCACTCTCTTCCAACCAAGAGCTACGTCCAGTCCCTTCTACTTGAAAGTTTTCTCCACTATTCTCCAAATAGATTACAGCAAGTATCCAACACCTCTCCAGGCTCACAAGTATTCCTTTCTTACCAAGCCTTTTCAGGCTCTACCTCTAACAAAGAGTTTTTGGTTTCTTTGATCTTCTAACTCACTATGTGTGAGAATATGAAAGTTTAAGATCAGATGAATATTATAGCAATATTCAAACTAAGATATTACAGACTTTTCCTTTCTGAAAGAATAAAAGAATGTTTGCTCGCAAGAGATTTCTTGAGATTTCTTTGTATGCGCAAAAGTTCTTTCTTCAAAAGTCTTGGTCTTCTATTTATAGAGACCTTGCTCTAGTCTTCAAAATCATCAACGGTTGTATTTGAATATTCCGTTTAGGGATAGAATCAACAATGTAATATCCATTGTGACTCAGCTTGCTCGTGGCCATTGTACTATGTGACAATATTCTTGCATGAAATGGGCACACCTCTGAGCAAATGCAACTTGAAAAACAGTTTTGCCTTCCTTGTACAAATTCCAGCTATTCCAGCGTAAAAGGTGACAGGGTACAAGTCGTTTTCATTGTACTATATTGCTTTTTGCAATTCCTTATATGTACTATGTCTCTCTCATAGAAACAAGACAATAAAACCGTTAATAGCAAATGAGAAGGGCCATTATATATTTGAAATAAATATCATTCATTTGAAATAAATTCAATAAGGTTCAGATTGCATTAAATAAGATATCAATGCTCAAATTCTTCGTCCATTGAAACAATTGTAAAGCAAGGTCAGTAAGAATTCTTTAAAGGCTTCGTCCACTGACGTGGCAAGAATTCTACGTCTACTTAAATTATTGGTCTTTGCCAGACTTTGAGTTGTTTAAGATCTCTGTCCAGTGACGTGGCACTTATAAATTAATGTTATTCTTGGAGAGCAACTCACGTCTACTTAAAGGGATTTCTCCGTCTACTAGTAAGCATGCAAGCGCTCGTCCACTGACGTGGCACTAGAGTTAAAGGAAATCTTTCCGATGGTAGAATGGACTCGTCCACTCAGGGAATCATTCAATTAAAGAATTAAGTTACAAATGTACGCGGATAAAGACTTGTTAGATTTTAACTAACACTTTGCCATACAGATTTAATCCTTTTTGTTAACATCAAAACTGAGAGATTATTTAATCCAAATTACTTTGGTTCCAACAAGGATAAGAGTCAAACATTCTTTATGATGTGTCACTGTGTCAATTTATGATTAATTAATAATATACAAAATATTTACACTAATAATACATACAAATTAAATCAATAAAACAATTATGTCATAAAGTTTATGCATTGAATACGTGACAGACATATATTGTAATATATTGTGTTTTGTTTGACCTTTAACTTTATATGTATATAATTTTGTATTTTGTATAATTGTAATTATAATAATATAGGATTTTAGTTGTAAAATAATCAATTACATTTTTTATTTAATCATTGCGAAGTGTTTACCATTAGCGTTTAAATAGTTTGCATTGAAAAATTGTTGATTATCTTAAAATACCTTTTTTTTTGTCCGAAATGGAATCCAGGGTATCCCCATCCCCCGAGGATGTAGAGTACCAATTAAGGGGCAATTCATCTATCCACAGATACAGCTTTATTCCCATCACCAGGATTCGAACCTTAGACATATGGTTAAAGGACCCAAGCTACTAGCCACTTGGATTGATTATCTTAACATACTTTAGTTGCTTTAAAAACATACACACACAAAATTTTAACCTTTTTTTTTTTTTTTTGAAAGGAAAAGATCACTGCATTTCATTAATAATCAAGGAAGCAATACAAGTAGGTGCATGATAGAAAACCTGGGAGCTAGCTAGAGAAAGTGTCACCCTTGCAAAAGAATGAGCTACACTATTCACTTGTCTCCTAATAAAACTCACACCAAAGTTTGAAAAAGAAATTAAAAGATCATGACACTGTCTAATGATGATACCAACTTTAGAAATATCCTCTTTATTCTTCTTCAAGAGAGTAACTACTCCTTTTTTTTTTTTGATAAGCCAAAGAATTCATTGATGGGAGTACTAGGGGTACTCAAACCCAAACAACAAAGAGAGAGAAAAGAGAAAGAGAGGGAAGATAACTGATTAACTACCATCCTATAGTTGCAACACCACATTGTAATGAAGTGACACTCCTACTGAAGCAACAATGACCCCCCCCCCCCCCTCAATACAGAGAGGACACTACCACACTCCTTTACACAGCAATAACAGAAAAAACAGTAGCTGGACCAAAGAGGAAAATGCTCCCCCAAGGCTAAAACACCACCACCACATTCCAGAAACGAAAACCAGAAATGAAAAAAGAAGAAGACAATCCTATATCTTCTTACAGTACTCCAAGCATGCAGTTGGATTAATGCACCAGTCTGCAAAAGAACAATGAGTGACTCCAGCCTGGTTAATGTACCAATTCCATGCTCTGATTCTGATAATATCAAACAGCCTGTCGAACTCCAACCTACTTCCATTGAAAATGATTTCGTTTCTATGGAGCCAAATTGACCAGATCAAGGCAAACCTTAACAACTGCCAACCTGAATTTATACGACCTTGAGAGAGCAGACCCGTGTGTTGAAGGAAGTGAGATTTTAGGTCCGAAGGGAGCACAACATCAATACCGATCCAATTGTAAATTTGCATCCACATTCTATACGAGTAAGAGCAAGTCAGAAGCAGGTGAGCAGTTTGCTCCACTGTAGTTTTGCAGAACTGGCAAACCAAGTTATTAGAATCCACTATAACACCTCTTCTATGTAAGTTTCCAGCAGTTGGCATCCTATCCAGAAATGCCTTCCAGCAAAAGGCGGTGACTCTTAATGGAACATTTTTATCCCATAACAGATTATAGAACTTTCCCTCAACCGCAGCACCATTTTCTGAAATCAGCCTATAGGCAGAATTTACAGAATATGTGCAAGACGAATCACCCTTCCAGATCCAAGAATCATTTCTTGTTTGATGTACAGAACCTGAGAGTAACAGTTGCATAAGATTTTCCACCAGCTCCTCCTCCCAAGAAAACAAACTCCTACGCCAATCCAACTTCCAACCCCATACACCATTGCTCCAAGATCCCATCTCAAAAACCTTAGCCTCCTAGAAATTTGCAACATTGTAAAGCCTTGTAAACATGGATCTTAAATTGCCCTCCCCCACCCAAATATCATTCCAAAATGAGATTTCCTTCCCATTTCCTAGCTTTCTAACCAAGCCCTTTGAAAGCCAACCCTCTTTTGGTGAGCCTCCACCGTCTAACCTCCCTAAATCTCTCCACCAAATTGAATCCGATCCCCCCGCTTCTCTAAAACCAGACTCGAAGCCGTACCTCACCTTGAGCAACTTGGACCACAGTCCCTCACCTGCTGAAAAGAGTCTCCACCTCCATTTCCCTAAGAGAGCTAGATTGAAACTGAAAAGATTTTTTACCCCAAGACCACCCTCCTCTTTAGATCTACAGACTAAATCCCAACTAACCCACGGAATTTTCCTACACTCCTCGCTACCCCCCCAAAGGAACCTTCTTTGGATTTGAGTCAAAGATTTAATTACCTTCTTCGGAGCTTTGTAGAAGGAAAGGGTGTACACAGGTAGACTAGATAGGACAGCATTCAATAGCACGATCCGACCACCAAAAGATAAGTGTTTGCTCCTCCAACCGTGCAGCCTTGTCTTCAAACACTGAACTACCGCTGACCAAGTGGCCGAACTTCTAGGATTAGCTCCGACTAGTTCTACTCCTTGACAATCAATCTCAAAGAATACTTGCTGGTATCCACGTATTCTTTGAGATTAACGGTTATTAAAAGATATAACTTTTATCTTCATATTTATATATAACCCGCAATTATTAAAAAGATATTTATCGAAAATGTATACTGTATACTTATAATAATATAATTTTCATATAAAAAAATTTAGCTTTTATCTTTATCATAATATATATGATTTTTTTATTTGTCCAAATATAGGGGGTTGAATTCAGAGAGGGGGAAAAAAGAGAGATCGGAAAGAAATTAGCATCATATACTTTAACAATACACAACTTTTCTTCTACTATTCTTATAACAGTGAATGAGTTGTCAAGCTATGGATTATTTGGGATTATTATAATTATTAACGGTTATTAAAAGATATAACTTTTATCTTCATATTTATATATAACCCGCAATTATTAAAAAGATATTTATCGAAAATGTATACTGTATATTTATAATAATATAATTTTCATATAAAAAAATTTAGCTTTTATCTTTTTCATAATATATATGATTTTTTTATTTTTTATTTGTCCAAATATAGGGGGTTGAATTCAGAGAGGGGAAAAAAAAAGAGATCGGAAAGAAATTAGTATCATACACTTTAACAATACACAACTTTTCTTCTACTGGTCTTATAACAATGAATGAGTTGTCAAGCTATGGATTATTTGGGATTATTATAATTATTATTTTTATTTATTTATTAAAATTACTGTAACACTGATTTTGATTTGTCTTTCTCTTATTTTACACGTATCACACATTAAGTTCTAGGCTTTTTAATTTTTTTTTAGAATTATTAATCTCACCCATTTTACAGTGAAACCCACACAGAAAACTTGGAAATGTGCTCAGAGCATTAATGAAAAATTGGAAAGCTCATAACCATTTCGGTAACTGTGCCTTGGTTTTACTAAAAACTTCCGAAGGAAAAAGGACATGTCCATTCAGCTCTACTTTCATCTCATCATTTACTTACTTTTATTGAAATTTTCATATCATAATTTAATATTTTAAATTCACAACACAAATACCAAAAATCAATAATTTAAACATTGTTTGACTTGGTTATACGTAATTTTTTTTTACTAGACTTGGTTATATGTATGGTTTTGAATATTATATACTAGTGTTTTCAGAAAGTTTATTTAATAAATATATTGAAAGTTAAAAATTCTTATTTAATCATACACAACATAATTTCTTCATATAAGAATCTTGCATGCTTTATAGTTCTCCACCACCTTTTATCTATCATATTTTCTTCATTAGTTCTCACTTCATGTATGATATATTTTTTAAAAACATGTCATCTCTTTATTATTTATTTAAAAGATGTCTCATTTATAAAGTTATACACAGTAATATACCAAAGTTTTCACACCCTTTAATAATATAAATTTGTTTATATTCTTAGTAATGATACACAACATAATTAATATGCATGATTATAAGTTTAATAAAAAAAATCTAAAATATATTTGAAATTGGTGGAAAAAATCAATAGATTTCACTTTATAGCAAGAGTTTGATACCAATTTGGCAAAAAAAGACATAAAACTTAAACAGAAAATAAAAGTAAGTGAAAATTTGAAGTACGTCAACATAGAAGAGAATCTAATGTGGCATGAATGATATAACCCCTGGTTTCAAGGTCATGGGAGGAGAAGAGAATCAGAACAAATAAAAAGAACATATAATTACTTTCTAATTAAGCCATCAATGATTGATATGCAAGAAAATCTAATGCAATAAAAATTAAATAGAAAACAAAATAATGTGGTGCAGAACATTAATATATTAGATTAGATTAGATATGATAGCAAGTATCTGTTAACAGTTTGCATAAAATAAAAAGAAAATAATTACAGACCAAAAAAACATAAATAAAACCTCCAAGTCAAGTCAGGGGTTGTTTTCACAGATCCAAAAAAGAGAGGCTGTTGCCCGGCACGGAAAAAAGAATAATTTAATATGAATATGTAATATATAAATATTTAAATAATCAATATGTAATGACTATTGTATTCAATAATTTAATAATCATCATACTTCTGATAAAAATTATATTTACTACCAACCTTTTTTTATTTATATTTGCCAACCAATTTCTTGAAACTCGTAGCAATAAAATACCAACCAATAGAAAAGAGTTTGCCAACCAATTTCTTTTATTCCTTTTTGAAAGTTGTAGTTAGCAATAAATTCTCTGCATCTCTTTTATTATTTGAATAAAGAGAGAATTTATTGTATGATTAGATAAATTTTGAATGGAGTTTGCCAACCAATTTCTTGAAACTCGTAGCAATAAAATACCAACCAATAGAAAAGAGTTTGCCAACCAATTTCTTTTATTCCTTTTTGAAAGTTGTAGTTAACAATAAATTCTTTGCATCTCTTTTATTATTTTTCTTTTTTTTTTTTAGTTTTTTAGTTTTTATTTTTTTTAATTCAAAAAGTTTCCCATTATAGAAAGTTTTTATAAAGCTTTTTGTAGAAGCAATCTCTGTAGATTTGACACTTGGCAAACTTTCCTGCAAATGGGGCTAGATATATTGAATATATAGATTTCGTTTTTTTGTTTTTATTTTTTTTAATTCAAAAAGTTTCCCATTATAGAAAGTTTTTATAAAGCTTCTTGTAGAAGCAATCTCTATAGATTTGACACTTGGCAAACTTTCCTGCAAATGGGGCTAGATATATTGAATATATAGATATAGATTATGACATTGATAAGTAATGTGTAATTTTTAATGTTTTGAAATTATAAATATTATGTATTTTTTTTCATTATTAGTATATATATTACTTTATTCATTATATTAAAAAATTTTAAAAAATATTATTTAATTACTACCAGTTTAACCACAGTTAGACCATTGAAACTTGAACCAGGGACTTCATCAGTTCATTGACCGGTCTGATTTTAAAAATATTGGTTTCTTGTTATTTTTTAATGTAGAATGGGCTAAAGTAGCCCAACTTTAGTTTTGGACTTTTCCTAGTAGGCTCTTGAAATTGATTTATATTTTAAATTTTTGGGATCAAATAAAGAAATATTTGTATAAATTTATTAACAAAATATAAAAAATATTTTATATTGTTAAAAAAATTATGAGAATTGAAAATTTATGTTAATATTACTTAATATATTATATTAAAACTTTTAAAATATTATTTAATTATTATCAGTTAGACTATTGAACCTTCAATCGGTGCTTTGACTGGTTCAATGACCGGTTCAATTTTAAAAACATTGTGAAAAAATAAAAATGGTTGGTTCCAGAATGAAGAAGGTCTGTATATTTATTTTTTAAGTTAAAATATATATGAAATTATATTTTATTTGGAAGTAAAAACAACTAAGTAAAAGTATAAAGGTGTAGGGTTCATCGTGGGATCCGCTGAAATTAGGTTAAGAACCCAAATATGATTTTTGCAGTCGACTAGAAAATGGTAGGTATTCCTTAAATCTTAGGTGGCATTTTTGGGCCCACTTAGAAGGAGTTAAGAACCAAAATATGGTTTTTGCATTGGAGATGCTCTTCGTTATCCAAGGCTCTTTTAGTTAGGTCAGTTCCTTATTAATTTATTATTTGATCTTGGGTGCTTCATTTCATCTAATTTTTCACTTCACTTGCTGTGATGTAAAGTGTATATTTTATTACTCTATTATATTTAACTTTTGAATGTTTTTGAGGTGTTGTTGATATAATTTGATTGAATGCCAAGTGTATTTATATATTTTATTTTTTTTGGAAAATGAGTTATTAGACTTATGTGTTCAGTTTACTTTATTTTGATTTTTGTATTTTTCAATTGGTCACTAAGTTTTTATTGATTTTAAGATATTAAGTTTGAGTTTTTGGTGCTTTTAGAGCTTATAAGGAAAACAACTTCACTATAAGTTGTGTTATTGCTTCCTGTTCAATTTTTGGGTTACGGAAATTGCTTTCTTATGTTTGCAATTTTTTGTGTTATTCCAAATTATGCATCCAATAAAAACACATGCCCGTGCGTTGTAACACCCCCCTTGGGCATTACTTTGTAACACGTGCGGAAGTAAATTAAAAAGTTATTTGCTGGTTGCTTTAGGAAAATTTATTTACTTTAGGTCAGAAAACTCAGTTGTAAAAATTTTTCTTTCTGAATACTACACCCAACATCAAAGTAAAAATCACATTAAACTTCACAATACACATAAACTTGGTTTGTTCATAATTCGACCACCACAACATATAAGCGTTCTTGAAATTGTTTTTCATACTAAAATTGTCAATCATGCCCATTGCTTCCGAAACCAATAAACCGATTTACTCAAAAAGAATTATACAACACAAGGAAAAATCCTAAGCTGGTCACTCTATAAAACATCGACTGAAAGAACTCTATAGTTCTCATCACTATTACTAACATCTGCAAAGATCGGGATTAGTATCCCCAATTGAAGTTAAAACTTCCTCTGCACCATCTACTACTAGTACCAAGGTACATCGGCAAAAACGAGTAAAACCTGATATATTATAAGGGTGAGATGCCAATAATGAGTTTATAACGATAATCGCATGCACGGCATACAAAATTAGCACATAGACATATATAACCACAACAACATAAGATTCTCATAACTAAACAAGTAGTTTATCACTGGGTCTCATACCCAATCATCGTTATTTTAAAAATATGCATGACACTTCAACGTTCATTGTCTAACATTCACACCTAATCTCCGGAGATCCCAATGTCTTCAAAATGAGTTGATCAAACTCGATACATCGTCTCATTGGCTAGCTAAGCACAACAATAATACATCGTCTCATTGTCCATTTAAGCACAATGATACATATAATACACCGTCACATGATACCTTTTCCATTAAGGTCTCACGTTAAACAACGTCGGGGACGTCTGCCGTAAATGCAAATGTAAAACATTTTGTTCTCGTCATTTTATTTTCGTTCATTATATTCTTGTCGAAGCTCAAAGTGGCTTATGACTATTCATCGTCTTCAACGTCTTAAAATTCTCATCGTCTCATCATTTTCAACATCTTAAAATTCTCATCGTTACACGGATCAAAGATCTTCATGTTTTTATTATAGAACACTAGTATCACGATGTCTCGGATACTAGGTTTATTTTTCAACGTGAACACTGTCTTTTAGTTTGTGGAATGCAAATTCAAAACAAAATCTCCGCAACTTATCTAAGTTGACGGAATAACATCGTTGAGTAAAAATTCGTTTATAGAAAATCATTTCTAATTGAAAATTCCTTTATAAAATCATCGGTTACTAAAAATTTAATTTTTAGAAAAGAGAGTCACTTGAGGCTCAAACTTGTTTAAAATACGTACTGCCGCTTTAGAAATACTTGCCGTCGATACTTTTCCAAATTGCCGTCGTTTAGCCTTTTTAAAACCATTTAAGCCAATTCTTAACCTTTTCCATTTAAATAATTTTCTAAAATTATAATTAAGTTATTTTCGAAAATTAATTTCATAAAATAAATTTTTATAATATCACGGAATTTCTTAAGTAAAAATTAGCAGTACAAAAATAATTTCACGGTTACGTCCTCACTGTGACTCATAGTTCACTCTTACACCGATAAATCATTAAAATAATAATATTTTCGAAAATTTCTTATTTTCTCAAATAATTATTTAAATCATAATGTATTCCAATATTTCTCAATTAAATACTGAATATTACTCGTGAAGCTTCTTAAAGCTTTTATCTCATTTAATTAATTGAACACTGACCATTGTCAGACTTCTCAAACAACAATCAATAACAACATCATATCAATATTCCCAGGTAGATCATGCATCACAACATCATAATATATAACTGCAGATAAACAATTTAAATGGAGATAAACCATCACAAATAAAAATAACACAACTGAAACAAACACCGCAGATAAATAATACAGACATCAACTAGATAACACATGATTATAGAAAAAATTCTTCAGGTATTCTCCCCTTACCTCTTGAAGAACTTATCTCCCGATTTCTTTTCTCGAACGTACATCAAACTCCGATGTCACGACTCACGTATAACCGACACACTTAACCTCTTGGAATTGAAAAATATGCAAGAGATCCACTAGTTGCTTCACAAACTATGCTTATGGAGGTTTAGAGAAAACAAGAACAAGGTAGAAGATGACAGAAACTTAGAGAAGAAGATGGAGTCTTCAAGTGAAAAAGGAAGCACATATGGGCCAAGGAATTGTGCCTTGGGCCACAGCCCTCATGGCTTGGAGGAGCAAGAAATGGTCCATTCAAAAAACAAGAGTATAAATGGACTTAAGGACTAAATTGCAAAAATAGAAAGTTTAAGGACCAAAATGCAAATTCAACTTAAATTGTCATCATGAGCTAGTAGGAAAATATGTGGTGAATAAGTGAGGAGAAGTGTGGATTTTTTTGGACCATAATAATTAACCGTGGTTCCTTAACCATGGTTAAAATTTAACTCGATGTCGGTTAGGTTAAGCTTAGGGGTATTTTGGTCATTTCACTTGAAAATTCCCGATTACTAAAATTTATGGCCGGACTCCTTGTCCTCTCTGCTACATTAATCCCCTTCCATAATCGACTCCATCGTTTACCCGACTTATCCCCCCACTTAGGTTTTACGCCTTTTCCTTAAAGATTACGCTCGAATAAAATAATAGTATTTCATTCCTAACGAACCGGGGAAAAATATAAAACCTAATGGTTTCGTTCCCGAGTCGAAATTAGGGTTTCTGATCAGTAAAAGCTTACTGTCAGTGAAAACGTAGAAAACGCAGACCGGTTTCCGTCTGAATTTTCATTCCAAAATTTCCTCGTAACTTTATAAAAATAAGTATAACAGGGAAATGACCTTAGTTTATCCAAAGTCATTTTCTAAATCTCGGATAAGAATATAATCATTTATATAATCATTTATATAATTATTATCGATATTAGAAAGTCGAAAAATCGAGGTGTTACTGTTGTTTTGGCTTCAAAGACTCAAGAGGGGGGTGAATTGAGTTTTCAAAAATTCTTCCTTTTCAAAAAGTTACTTTTCAAAACAGATTTGCCTCAGGATCTTTAACAGATTAAGAAAGGGCTTTTTAAGAATCAGAACAGATAATACAGGTATTAGATACAGACCTTAATCAGTCAGCAACTGAAGTTACAATATATCAGTTTCAGATTCAGTTT
>JAPCYP010000446.1:40000-41284 GCA_035048595.1 Echinosophora koreensis | reverse complement strand
GGTCAGGCTGGCACCTCTCCCCCCCCTATAATAGCTTAATATGCAAAGACCCATTTTCCAGCACAAGACATCCTTTTTGCTGGGGAGACATACTCTTTTTTTCCAACCTAGAGGTCGAATTTTGGCCTGATTTTTTGCAGGGTTGCTTATAAAAATGGGAGCTAGGGGATGAAAAATTTACAGAATTTTTCACCATACCATTTTTTTTTTATAAATTTTCAAAGTGGAAAACCGAAACAATTCCCGAAAAATGGAAAATGGTCTAGGCATCGAATTTTGAGCTGATTTTTGCAGGCACACTACTTATATTATTCCCAAGGTGTCCACCAAGTTTCGTGGCATTTCATGAAGGTGGTGATTTTTTATGATTTTTCAACCGAAATCAGGAATATGCGACAGTTCGACGATAAGGAACCTAGGCTACAAATTGATTTTTGACCTGAATTTTTGCAGGCACTCTTGCTATATTATTTCCAGCTTTACCTCCAAATTTCGTTGCATTTCATTGAGGGGTTGGAGTTTTAAGAAATTTTAGCCGAAATGTGGTATGCTAGCGTACTTAAACATGTGGTGGACCATGGATGACAGGTTTGCTTTTCCACCACGCCTTCTAAAAAGTCTAGGGGGGGGTCAGGGGAATGCTCTCAAGCATGTGTCACAACATTTTCCGTCGGTGCTCGGTGCATCTGCGACGTGTGCCCAGCACAGTGGTCGTGCACGAGCCACCCAAAATGAACCTCCATCTTCCGGCACCAGCACCTTCAGCCGGTCAGTGCCATGTGCACCAGACCCTTGCAACCTTGGTTCCTTTCCGCACCGACCGAGCCAAGTCAGGAATCTGGTGCACCAGACCGAGCCATGTCAGGAATCCGGGGCACCACACGGAGCCAAGTCAGGATTCTGGTGCACCAGACCGAGCCAAATCATGAATCCGGCGCACCACACCGAGCCAGGTCAGGAATCTGGTGCACCAGACCATGCCAGGTCAGGAATCTGGTGCACCAGACCGAGCCAAATCATGAATCTGGTGCACCAGACCATGCCAGGTCAGGAATCTGGTGCACCAGACCGAGCCAAATCATGAATAAAGAGCCAGATCAGGAATCTGGTGCACCTTGCCGAGCCAAACCATGAATACCGAGCCAAGTCAGGAATCTGGTGCACCAGAACCTAGCTACCTTGGTTCCTCTCCGCACCGATCGAGGCAGATCCGGCACCTGGTGCACCCGGGGACCCGTGGCCGATGCACCATTCCCTCGTTCCCGGTTGGAGATAGCTGTCACC
>JAPCYP010000446.1:17500-20000 GCA_035048595.1 Echinosophora koreensis | reverse complement strand
AATCGAAAGCGAAAATTTTTAAAAACCAACAACGTCACGAGGATCCTTTCCGATGCACCTTCAGCCGATCTGGCGTTTGTCACCCCTTCCGAGGCCACTTCAGGACGATCACCCGTCTCTTAGTGCTTCGGATCTGCCCCGGAAGGCATCACCTAACACCACGTCCATCCACAACCAAGGTCGAGGAGCCGCGCACCCACAGCCTCGCCACACCATCGAGTACCCCACGAAATTGTTAAAAATCGAAAGCGAAATTTTTTAAAAACCAACAACGTCGCGAGGATCCTTTCCGATGCACCTTCAGCCGATCTGGCGTTTGTCACCCCTTCCAAGGCCACTTCAGGACGATCACCCGTCTCTTGGTGCTTCGGCTCTGCCCCGAAAGGCATCACCTAACACCACGTCCATCCACAGCCAAGGTCGAGGAGCCGCGCACCCACAGCCTCGCCACACCATCGAGTACCCCACGAAATTGTTAAAAATCGAAAGCGAAATTTTTTAAAAACCAACAACATCACGAGGATCCTTTCCGATGCAACTTCAGCCGATCTGGCGTTTGTCACCCCTTCCGAGGCCACTTCAGGACGATCACCCGTCTCTTGGTGCTTCCGCTCTGCCCCGGAAGGCATCACCTAACACCACGTCCATCCACAGCCAAGGTCGAGGAGCCGCGCACCCACAGCCTCCCCACACCATCGAGTACCCCACGAAATTGTTAAAAATCGAAAGCGAAGTTTTTTAAAAACAACCAACGTCGCGAGGATACTTTCCGATGCACCTTCAGCCGATCTGGCATTTGTCACCCCTTCCAAGGCCACTTCAGGACGATCACCCGTCTCTTGGTGCTTCGGCTCTGCCCCGAAAGGCATCACCTAACACCACGTCCATCCACAGCCAAGGTCGAGGAGCCACGCACCCACAGCCTCGTCACACCATCGAGTACCCCACGAAATTGATAAAAATCGAAAGCGAAAACTTTTAAAAACCAACAACGTCACGAGGATCCTTTCCGATGCAACTTCAGCCGATCTGGCATTTGTCACCCCTTCCGAGGCCACTTCAGGACGATCACCCGTCTCTTGGTGCTTCGGATCTGCCCCGGAAGGCATCACCTAACACCACGTCCATCCACAACCAAGGTCAAGGAGCCGCGCACCCACAGCCTCCCCACACCATCGAGTACCCCACGAAATTGTTAAAAATCGAAAGCGAAATTTTTTAAAAACCAACAACGTCGCGAGGATCCTTTCCGATGCACCTTCAGCCGATCTGGCGTTTGTCACCCCTTCCAAGGCCACTTCAGGACGATCACCCGTCTCTTGGTGCTTCGGCTCTGCCCCGAAAGGCATCACCTAACACCACGTCCATCCACAGCCAAGGTCGAGGATCCGCGCACCCACAGCCTCGCCACACCATCGAGTACCCCACGAAATTGATAATTATCGAAAGCCATCCTTTTGGAAAACGATATTGAAAAAATATCAAAAGCCGTCTTTTTAAAAACCGGTGCCAGCAACATTTGTGAGGGGATCCTTTACGGTGCGCCTTCAGCCAGTTTGGTGTTGGGTTACCCCCACCTTGGTCACATCCGGACGATCACGCATCCCTTCGTGTTGCGGTTCCGCCCCAGAAGGCATCACCTAACACAACGTCCATCAATAACCAAGGTCAGGGAAGCGCACCCATAGCCTCGACACCCCTTGGAAAATCCCCACAAAAACGAACCCATCCGATGCCCGCATTTTTCCCCGGGCCCACCTCCAGGGCCCACCCGGGCCCGGGCCCGCCCGTGCCCGGGCCCACGGAGTCGATCGGTCGGAAGATGACCCGATCGAGTCACCTACCATGCCGTGGGCATGGTCGGTGTGCAATGTTGGGGATCATTGCATGGGGTAGGGGGGGCATGACCATGGTGCACCAGGCGTGGCACCAGGTCAGGGTCAGGCTGGCACCTCTCCCCCCCCTATAATAGCTTAATATGCAAAGACCCATTTTCCAGCACAAGACATCCTTTTTGCTGGGGAGACATACTCTTTTTTTCCAACCTAGAGGTCGAATTTTGGCCTGATTTTTTGCAGGGTTGCTTATAAAAATGGGAGCTAGGGGATGAAAAATTTACAGAATTTTTCACCATACCATTTTTTTTTTATAAATTTTCAAAGTGGAAAACCGAAACAATTCCCGAAAAATGGAAAATGGGTCTAGGCATCGAATTTTGAGCTGATTTTTTGCAGGCACACTACTTATATTATTCCCAAGGTGTCCACCAAGTTTCGTGGCATTTCATGAAGGTGGTGATTTTTTATGATTTTTCAACCGAAATCAGGAATATGCGACAGTTCGACGATAAGGAACCTAGGCTACAAATTGATTTTTGACCTGAATTTTTGCAGGCACTCTTGCTATATTATTTCCAGCTTTACCTCCAAATTTCGTTGCATTTCATTGAGGGGTTGGAGTTTTAAGAAATTTTAGCCGAAATGTGGTATGCTAGCGTACT
>JAPCYP010000445.1:0-41414 GCA_035048595.1 Echinosophora koreensis | reverse complement strand
TTTCTCAACTCCACACTCAAACCAACACCGCCATTACTTTACCATCGCCGCCGTCTCCTCCTGCCGCCGCCGGCGACACAGTTTTTCCTCAACTTCTGTTTCCGTCTCCATTTTCTCAATCTCTTGCAAAACTTCCGCTATTCTCTGAAATCTCTCCCCGAGTTCTTCCTGCTCTGGAATTCAAGATCTATGAACTCTTTCATCGTCTTCGTTTCTTCATCATCTTCAAAGCATGCAAAACCTCGCCGCAAACCCTAATCGCTTCACCGCCATTGTTACCACGCTCCTCTCTCTTCTTCCCTGATTTTGAAACCTGACTTTCCGAATCGGCAGCTCGATTCCGATTCTGGCCGTTCTTCGCGGCGTCGTCAAGGTTGAAGAGCTCGCACAGCGTGCTCCAGCGCGGCGCGGACCTCGCAAGACCTGCGGCGGGGCTCGGGTACGGCGGAGGAAGAGGAGGGAGCCTCGGCGGCGCTGCCGGAGCAAGATTTGGTGCGGCGGAGCTCGGCGCGGGGCGGGATTCTCTGGCGGGACAATTGCCGTTGGCGGTGGTTGAGGATGATTCGATGCCGGCGAGGCGTTCGCGAAGCAGAAGGCGCAGAAACCGGTGAGGGTTTGGTAGGGTGACGGTGACAGCTGGAGAAACGGTGCGTTTTGGAAGTCATGGCTGCAAGTGTATAAGTAGTAGAGAATGGGAGTTAGAAAGTGAAGGCATGTTAGTTAGAAACTAGAGAGGAAGTGAAGGCATTGAAAGAGTGTGTATGAGGAACAGAATGAGTGTTGTTTTGACTATTTAGGGGTCCTTAGACACATTGGAATGGGTTATGTACGGGTGGGAGAGGAATCTGAGGAATTGGGAGATGGATGAAATGAAATGCAAGGTCAGGGATGGAAATGAAAATTCAGGTTTGGAAACCCTTCATAAATCATAACCTCTCCTTTCCATTAAATTTTATTTTTATTTTTTTTAAGTGTAGTTTATTTGCCATTCATGACTATAGCCATTATAATTCAAGGCTGCTTCTATGAGCATCATCATGCTACTCCAAATTTTAGTTGTATGTTTGTTTCATATTCCATTTAATGCTAACGGACAAATTTGACTATTTTTATGAAAGGTTCGTGTTGAAGCTTTTGGCCAACGCATGTTTGAACGTTGGTTTGCGTTCAGTCAACTTTAAAACAAACATGTCACTAGCAAGTTAAAATGTTGATTTCAGTGTATTGTAGTAAAGTCTTTTAATAGTTAGTATTGAAAAAAGAACTCCTCCTACCCTTACCCCCATCATAGCACCACCTTCAACCCTACCCTCCACATAGCATATTCCACCCCCACCTCCAATAAATGGAACTTGAAGAAGTATGTACTTAAGAATTCATTGATTTACACACTTCTAAAAGTACACAACATCGAAGAGCCTGTAGAGAAGTACGGAATCATTCAAGTTTCCTTTGACTACGAAAACCCCTTTGTGGCTTGGAATCTTATGGCGAGCACATTTGCGATTGGGGTAGTAGTAGCAGTTGAAGTTGTTGAGGCCAAGAACATCGTCATTGTGTTGCTTTATGGCAACAGGTGGTAGCAGATGTTGGTGTATACCATAAAGGTCAATGTATTTGACCGAATTTGTGTATATTATATCTTGCTTTTTATTTAATAGGCTAAACTCTATTCTTATCCGCTATTTGTTGGTGTATACTCAACACTTTGTTGTTGTATCTCCAAATGTCCTCTAAAAGCAAAACTTTGTTTTGTTTCGGTTTCAACAATAGCAAAGGCCATAAGAAGATATTGGTCATTGAGATATTTACCAACTATAATTAATAGTTGTCCTCCATATTTATTTTTAAAGTGAAAACCATCAACCCCTAACAAAAAGCCTACAAGCAGCTCTTAAACGCCGTTGTACAGCCATCCAAACACATGTAATACCTCTCAAATCTTGGCTACAGAGTTTTTGCAGATCTCTCCAAATACATTTTACATGTATTTCCATTACAAGGTCTTCATAACTCAGCACTATATGACCACAACCTTGTGTACTATTTACTACAATCCCCATCAACAACTTCCCTTCCTAATTGCCTTGCTTTGAGTGCCTGAGATAGCGTAATACCAATAGAATAAGTTGTCCTAATATCATTAATAACTTCACTCAATTTAAGCTTGTTGTTTGACTTCAATTTGTCAACTAGCACCTTAGTAACACCCTTAGACTTTGCATTCTTATTAGTAAACACCCTTCCACAAAAGTGTGCCTTGAGACTAAAGTCTTGACCATATAGTTATGACTCCTCCCAACCCTACTCACAAACACAATATAATCACAGTTTTTTTTTTTTTGGCAAGCCACTCTCACCCTAAATGCATCATTTTTCACAAATTTCACTTCCCTCCCATTTAATACATTATGCTCAAGTACATCATCCTTGATCTGTTAGATGGATGTAAACTCCATTCCAAGTTGAAAATTAAACTTCTTGGACTTATCTTCTAGTGTGAAATTAGGGTACCTTGGTCCACCCCCATCAGATCCAGAATCCGAAGTACTGTCCAACTCCTTACTAAGATAGTCATTACTCCACTTCAATGGCATGTATACCTTCCATGTTTGGTGGCACAAATGTATGTGCCACATCTCCACAACCCTCAACACCTTCCCCGGTCTCGACATCATTCACATTATGTTTATGTGCTTCACATTTTTCAGCCTTGAACTGTTCAATCTTGCTAAAAAGTTCTCTACCACCTCTATTTTCCTTAAAGGGGAGAGATGAGGAGTGTTGTTTTCAACTTGAACTTCTTACCGCCCTTTTGCACTAGTTTGTAACTCGGGTCCGGTTTGTGTCTCGAGTTGAGTCTGTACTTCAGGTGCAATTTCTCTGTAGATTTGAGTTTGTACCTCAGGTTCATCAAACCCATCATCAACCACTATGTCCCTATCTATCATGAAAGTGTATTTCTTTAGTTGAATCCTCAATGCTACCTTCATCTTCATCACTAACATCATCTTCAACCCCATACTTTTACCCCTATTTTCAATACTTTTATCCTCCCTAAGTCCACTCACACTTGCTTCATCATTGTTGTCCCTTCCATCTTGAATACTTAGTACACAACTGGCTATATTAATGGTGTGTTCAACATATATATCTGTTGGGTTTTCATGAGATAATCATCTTTCAAAATCATATCGCAAGGCGGAAGAAAACCATCCTTATGGATCACGCATTACAAACATGAATCACATAGAGCATTATCGTTTATGTCTTGAAGCGTGCTTTACTTTTCAATCACTGGTGCCGCGAAGGGGTAACACCTCTACTTAGTCCGTGCGAGTAAATGGGCTTCGGAGCTATGCGCCTTGTGCTAACTGATGGTTGCAGAGAGGCCCAATTAACAAGTCTAGATTAGAGTGGAGAGCACTAGCCTATTTATAAGCCGGCAGCTCCCTTTGACCTGACTGCTTACGTTATTGGGCTTTGTACACTACAAGCCCAATTGTCTTTATATTAATTAAATATGATTTAATTAATATAACTGCTACGCATTTGCTCTATGTGTATGACCCTATAGACTCTCACTAAGTTGGCAATAGTATTAAATATTATAATAATATTAAAAATTAATTATAATATTAAATATTATAAATAATGAGCGGTATCTAGCAATGCATCATTACCACCCAATTAGCGAGAGTATAGGTGATCTGATTTTAGCCTTACCGTGACCAAAATTTACCGTACAGTAAATGTCTCTTCGTTCATATGTCTTAATTGAACACAAGACATAAGAGTGCCATCATTGTTTTGTTTAATTATTTATTCATCGATCCTCGAGTAGACGTGTAACTACAAACGGACCCAATATCACATATTGGTCCATTTCCGTATGGCCACACATATTTCACGTTTCACTCTAACGAGAGACCCAAGATATTATCCCTGTTATGTACAGAGGGATGAATCATGTTTACATCACCCATACTCCTCAACATGATTTGTTGCAGGCCCAATAACTGTCTTTATGATCACCCTGTTACACATGACGTTTGATAGTATTAAAGCCTACAACTCTTCATGTAGGAAGGAATCGTAGTGACTTCAAGTCGAAGGACTACTTTACTATGGTCGCCATGAGAATACTTATGACACTTACATAACTATTATGAAGTATTCTCATAGTGGGTCATCCAGTATAAATATTATTTCATAATATTTATACATGTGTGCTGACTTGATATCACATATCCATGACCTGTGAGATGTGGTCATCAATCTACTCACACAATAGTCTCTATATATTATTCTGTCCTATTCTTCAATAAGGTCTAACAATTAAGTCATGTACTTAATGTCCCATTGAATGAACTGCCTATTCTAAGGACTTTATTATGCCATAAACTAATAACATAATAAATGAATGCCTTATTCATATATATCAAATTCATGATACAAATAATGATCTATTCAAAATATATTCGCTATCAGGGCTTACACCAACCATATCAACATCAAAATTACTTGCAATTGCATAATTTGATAACTCAGGTGCATCCTTATCCACACTTAATTCCCTCAAATCATCTTTAAATGATGAATTACTAGATTTCCACTACAATCTCACACATTCTTTGTAACCTAAGTCCTTAATAAACCCTACAACTTCGCAATATGACTAGGTATCAATATCCTAATTTCTAACCGCAGGAAATTCTCCCCCTTTGTAATATAGATTGGGTTCTTTAACAAAAGAACTCTTATGATGGAAAACAATCGTAAATGTTGTCACTACAACACCAAAAAAAAAAAAATACACAAATTCCTATCTTATACTTATCTTATCTAGAGTAACTTTTCCGAAGAAAAAACACACCACATGTAGTTTCCAATAGAAAAAGGGAAAACAACCAAAAAAAACCTCCCACAAACCCTACCTGACATACTTTGATTGCAAAGAACAACCACAAAAGCACCCCTAAATCTGGATAGAATAGTGGGCCCACATGTTTTCAATAGACATAGCAAGTATAAAAAAAATACTCCAAAGGTACAAAGCTTAAAACACATACCTCATGACAACTCTTAAGTATGCGCATTGACTACTGTCCAACACTTTACCAACGAGACCAAACACAAATCCCATCGAGACCACCACGAAACGAAACTAAGACAATAAGAAAAGTATGGAAAGTAACAAAGTTGCTTTTTTGGGGTTTCATTCTCTCAGGACCAGAATTTACGAGGGGGACTTTTAACAAAACGTTATAATAATGTTAATTTATTCAAAAATAATAAATTTATGAATTGAAGATTAATGAATTTATTCTGAATATCCACAACATTAATTTGTCCATGTGGCCTTTACTGATATGTAGCACTGTTAAACAACTCAACACTTAACAGCTAAAACTTAACAGCTAGGAACGTTTCTAGTAACATGGAATAAATCAGGGTCTAAAGTAATAAAAAAATATTTATTATGGACTAAAAACAAACAAAAAAAGTACAGTTTAATTAAGACTAAAACATATCTAACCCTAAAGAAATCCATGACTATACAGTTCAAGATGTCCTATTGTTACTATTCATCTACAGTAATCGAACACCTGTCAAATTTTAATTGGTGATCCCATTCAACTTTATTTACCCATCATGCCCCTTGATGAAACAACTTTTCTCGAAAGTCCACCTATTACGCACCCAACCATACCTTGCTACATTGAATATACTTTTTGGAGGCTGATACATTATCCGTGTGGGAAAGCCTATACTGAATGTACGTCACATCACTATGCATCATATATTTTAAGTCAACTTTTTTTTTCTGATAACAAATCCTTGAACAAATAAACCTCTCCCCAGTTTCATATATTTTTTTATATTAGCCATGGGGAAGCCTCTACTGAACGTCTGTGGCATCACTTGCATCATACTTTTTAAGCCATTTTTTTTATTTATAATAACAAATCCTTGAAAAAATAAACATCTCTCCATTTTCATCTTTTATTTCTTTATTTCGCATCATCACCGCCACCGCCTATTCTCTTTCTGCAATCCACCCTCTCTGTCATGGAATCACTCTGCCCAATCCATCTCCTTGTTATCAGATGCATTCAATGCATCCGTGTGAAGCTTCTTATGCTCTTTATGAACCTAGAATATTCCCAGCTTCATATAGCTTCTTATCTCTCTTCCAACGCTACAGTGAAGCGGTTCCAGCACAATCCATTTTGTCACGGTTGTTGTTATCATTTGGGCTGCACATTAAATGTTGGGTTAGTTAGTATGTTTTCCCTTTCATTAATTTTTTTGTGTGTGTATTTTAGTCGCTTTACCCGTGTTTTATGGTGAGTAGGTTATATCTGTGCTACATCTAGAGGGTTTGCTTTGCATGGATAGGGAACTGATTGTTGAAAATGAAAGTAAATGCATAGGATATTTAAGGTTTTTTGACCAAACTGGTGTTCTTTTATAAACTATTTCCCAGTTTAGGGTCTTTTTGAAACTATTTACCAATGGGGGTCCTTTTTGACAGAATCCTAAAAAAAATGATTAAGAATTACTAATACTAATAATGATACTTATAAAATTAAATAAAAATAACAACAATATATACAATAATAATGATATTAATAATATTAGCATTATATTATTGTAAACATATAAAATTAATAAAAACTAATATAACAACATCATTACCGCAAATTTAAAATAAAATTATTAAAAGATTTATAGTAGAAATATATGGAGATTAAGAGAATGAGTAGTGTGTAGTTTGTAATTAGGGTATGGTATTTATAGAGGAGTCTAATGAGTGAAGGGATGGAGGGGTTAAATGGGCTGAGTGGGGAAGGGTCCTGCGTGTGCCACATGGGCCTTCTCCAGGTTGTGCCACGTGGCGCTGCGGGGACAGAGGGAGCAGAAATCAGGTTGACCAATTTTATTTTTTATTTTTTTAATGTAGGCGCCAGTCCGAGTGGCACCTTTGAAGGAGCCACTTGGACTGGCGCCTTTGACCTGTCAGAAAGAAAAAAATAAAATATGTCATGTATCAAAAAGGACCCCCCATTGGTAAATAGCTTCAAAAGGACCCTAGATTGGTAAATAGTTTCTAAAAGAACACCAGTTTGGTCAAACCCGGATATTTGGCTTGTGTACTTGATCCTCTCTAATGTTTGAACTAAATTCAGAGTTGATATGTGGTCTTCGGAACTAATTTGGGGATTTAGTTTCCTGACTTTGATTTGATCATTAGTCAGGTGATAAGTACCTATCTAACTCAATTAGATTAGGCTATGGGTTACCTCCATTTTTACAACAAAATTTCACCTCATTTTGAATTAAGTCTACTTGAATTTTCCTCGCATTTTGCATGTATGTAACTGATATTCACTTATAAATAGCCTCGGGTGGGTTTCCTATTGGGTATGCTCTTTTTATCTACTCCTCTGAATATTTGGATTTTGACACTTCTCTTTCTTAGTTTTCTAATCCTATTCGTAACTGACTTCATGGTTCGACCAATTGATCCACTAAGTAAAGTCCAGGTTAAGCGTGATAGCTAGAGGATCCTGGTGAGGATAGTGAGGCTCTGGAATTTGCCAGTGTTTAACAACCCTGATGAATATAACTCAATTGAAATGGACCTACTGGATAAATTTGTAAGTTTTTCATGTTATTTAATTGAACACGTTATGTTGCTTCAACTGATGTCTATATTTGAAATCCTTTTTTGTATGAAGTTTGACATTATGTTCTTTCTCATTTACTAATCGGGGACGCAAAATCCAAGCTTCTGCGAGCAAGGCAATGGTCCAAAAGTATAAGCCACTGCTTAAGGAGGGGTCCGCTTATAAAATATCATTCCTCACTATCTTCCCAAATACGAGAAGCTATAAGGCAACCGCATGAGTGTAGAGATGCTTTCCAATTCAAAATCATTATCTCTTCCACACATACTGAGAAAATTCCTTTAAATGGTCTCTCTTTGTTCACGTGTTTAGAAGTTTTGAAACAGACTTCTGAAAGGGATGTCTTAATTAGTTGGTTAGTATTTTCACCTTTGTGGTTTTTCCCTT
The DNA here is from genome assembly GCA_035048595.1 of Echinosophora koreensis. Classification (NCBI taxonomy): domain Eukaryota; kingdom Viridiplantae; phylum Streptophyta; class Magnoliopsida; order Fabales; family Fabaceae; genus Echinosophora; species Echinosophora koreensis. The sequence continues at coordinate 33,333 of JAPCYP010000445.1, read as the reverse complement.
AATAGCTAGAATTTACTTTGTATAAATAACATTTGTGTGTCTCTAACTGGTATCATCATTCTTTACATTTAAGATGTTATTGGTTTGCTCACCTCTGTCTCTGCTGAAAGAGAGTATCAAAGGGATGGTTGGGTGATAAAAATGAGGGTCATTGAGCTGACAGATCACAGGTGATGAATATTTGGCTGTATTAATGTCCATGATTGTCTTAAAGTTGTATTTGGTACAAAGTTTTCACATTTATTCCAGCAATAATTGACCTCCTTTTTTTTTCAACTTCAGTGGCACCATTGAATGCACATTATTTGGAGACTATGAGCAATCCTTCAATGCTTGGTTGGCTGCTACTTATGTAGAAGAAGCTGTTGTATTATTGCAGTTCGCAAAGCTGGAGATTCTTAAGAGTATTTACTTATCTTCATATCATTTATTGTCTTCATTTAGTATGTTTAAAACGGCACGAGTTTAAGCTGAAGTTTGAATTAACCATTTATTGTTTTTATGTCATTTTGACTTTATTTATCATACTTAGGTCATTGTTTACAATTGTCTTCATTTATTGTGTTAAGATTTTTTTTTTTTTGTATTCATTTATTGTCCTAAGAATGGTTTATGATCATTCCCTAATTGGCTTCGTTTACCACAGACAAACCAGTGCTTCAAAATGTTTTACATACCATAAGGATATTGCTCAATCCTCAAATTGCAGATGGTGTTGAGTTCCAAAACAGGTTTTTTTTTTTTTTTTTTTATATTGAAATTTTGGTTAATTTTGATTTTTTTATAATAAACACTTCTTTTATGTTCAACATTTTTTATATTGGATTGCTGGAACAATACCTTGTCCTTGTGTTCCATGCGCCAAATGATAACACCGCCTCTTTTGAAGAGGATTTCATGTGTCTCACTCCAAGGAAACACATTGGGCAGCTGCTGAATGCTCCTAAGGTTTTCTATAACTGTCATTGCGTGTAGTTGCATTATATCTCTTTTTTATTATCTATTGCATGGTTGCATGCCAATTTTATATCTTTTATTTCAATTATAGGATGTCCATGCTATTGTTCTTGCCACCATTGTTGGTATTGTTGAAGAGGGAGGATGCTTTTACCCAACATGTAGCAGGTGTCATCGTGCGGTCAAGTTAAGTGGAATATTATCCACTGTGGTGTATGTGACCTCCTCTGTGTTGAATGTATTACATAGGTATTGTTAGCTTTGGTCATTGCTTTTATTTCATTTTTTCTTAATATGTAATGTCTTTTATGCAGTTTTTTTTATTTCAACTTATTTGTTACTTTTTTAGATACAAAGTCATGGTAGTTGTTGTTGACGGAGTTGATTCTGTTGTCTTTGTTCTCTTTGATCGAGATGTTGAAATCCTGTTGGGAAGAAGTTATGCATCATTACTTCCTAATTCTGAAAAGGTTAACAGAATATTGAGTACATTTAACAAGATTTGGAATGGTTTTTGTTCATTCAATATATGTTTTGTTTTAATTTTTTTTATTTTACTTTGCAATCGATAGATTTTCAAAGATTTAGAAAGTCCATAACTGTTTGATTCATTGCTTGGTAGGTAGTTGTTGTTCAAATTTGAAGTTGGGCCATCTGTGTTATCCAATTCCATGTCTGATGGAAGTTTCAAGGTTAGAAGGGTGTGCACTGATGAAACTACCATCTCCATGTTTATGTTGGAGGGTGGAAATGTCACTCTTGACAAAGTATATATAGTTGGTTTCAATGATTTTACATGTCATCTTCTTCCTTTTTCTTTTCTTCTCTGCCGATGGAGTTTCACTCCTGATCAGGGGGAGTTTCACATGTAGGTTTCTCTTTTCTTCTTGATTGAATTCTACTCTCTCTTTTTTTTCTCTATTTTTCTTTTATTCTCTATTGATGGAGTTTCACTCCTGATCAGGTGGAGTTTCACATGTAGGTTTTTCTTTTCTTCTTAATTGAATTCTACTGTCTTTTTCTATTTTTCTTTGTTTCTGTGACCCTTTTCCACCGCTTTAAGTATAACTGCTCTGTCTCTTCACATCAAACATCTATGTTTAGTATCTTTGTCTTTCATTTCATTATATTTCTATCACATCGTACATCTATGTTCTGTTTAAAAATGCCTCTGCAATCCTGAGATATTTAACAACTCTTTGTTGTATGTTATATCCTTTAGGCTGTTTTCACACCTCTGTTTTCTGAACTGACTTCTACTGTATTGGGTAGATACGAATATGTGGTTAGTGAAACTAAGGTGATGTTTATCATATTAACATTTTCTCATTGAGTATCATTTCCTGGACTTGATCTTTAAAGTGTTGTTATAAAATAATAATTATTTAAATAAAGAACATTCATTTGGATAGGATTCTATTGACTACTTCCCTTGGGTCTCAAATGCCATCACCATCAGGAAAAGGGATCCCGCTTGCCTCCATCAACAATGTGTCCAGCCATTGCCTCCATCAATAATCTGGACCTTACATTTGATCCAATGGCCAGAATAAAACATAATAAATTATTATTTTAATTATTACAAAAAAAAAATTTAAACATTAAAACTCAAAACCAAAATTGGTTCAGGAATCCCTAACCCCCCTCCCCCCCCCCGACGACAGAACTCTCCCCCTCACACCATCACAAACCAATCTCCGCCCCTGCCCACCGCCGGCGCCGCCTCCACCAGCCTTGCGCCGCGCCTGGTCCCCTTCTCCTCCCCCACCTCCGCTGCGTTGGTCCCCTTCTCCTTCCCCTTATCCTCGAGCACCACCGTCCCCCCTTCTCTGTCCGCTGCCGCGGGTTCAGCCACTGGCCACGGCGCCTCCTCCCCTCTGGTTCGCTGATCTAATCTGGCCTCCTCCTCTTCTCCCCTATTCCAAGCACCTGTTGCCTTGAATAAATGTTTGAGCAATTAGTGTTTTTTTTTTTTTTAATCAATTTCTAGCAAACTTAACACCATGTTCCACTTAACTTGGATTCATGAGGGAAAGACCAAGCACAAGTTTGTAAAGTATCACTAAGAATGGTGAAGGGAACGATGGAGGGTTACCATGACCGTGACTGGTAGGGGATGAAAGTGAAGGAGCACGATGGATTTAAGTGGGAAATGGGTTTTGTTTTGATTTTTGGTATTTTTTTAAGTTTTAAATTATCGGTTTTTTTTTTGACCATCAGATCTGATAAATGGCTGAGATTGTTACTGGAGACACTGCTGGAGACAATGGGTGCTGGAGAGAATCCAGATTCCAGGAAAAGTGATTGACGTAACCATTTCAACACCTGCCAAGCGCAACCTAGCTCAAGCATTTGATGATGAAGAGGTTACAAGCCCGGGTTCTCAGCTAAAATCCCAAGGATTGAGAAGAAATGAGGGCCTTAATTTTCATTTTTTGGAGTGAGGCTACTGTTTCAAATGAGGTGTCCTTTGTCCTTTTGTGCAGCTCACTTTGTGCATGTTGTTACCATCAGTGTAGTAGCCTTACTTAAATGTCCTAAGAGTGTCAATATTGTAATAATCAATTCTCATTTTGTATAGCACATGCAGTGCACATGCTCTCAGTTAGGATGTTTAGGTTGTGGTTGTTTAGGTCTTCGTTTATTGTATGTGTCTCCTTTGTGGTGATATGGGTTCCATAGTTGTCGTAGGAAATACAACCCCAGTCGTTGCCTTTCGCAATTTCAATATTATTATTAATGAAATCATCTGATGTTCTATTATTCATTCACTACAATATTTATAGTTTGTTTAAAATTCGGTTATCCATGACAATGTAACTTCGTGATTTTAGTTGTGTATAATGAAGAGCCACGCAATACAAAAGACCTGATTGGTTGTGCTTAATTGAAGTTACTTACTATCAAGAACAGAAAATTGGTCATGGTATTACTTCTTGCTTTATAAGTTAGACATGAATAAGATTTTATACCAGACTTCTTAAAACCTTATATTTACCCTAATGGTCGGATATTGAAACAGGACATTGTAATAGACAATCTATGGAGATTTTCAAACTTTTTGGTTTTTTAGTTTGAAATTAAAGATGTAATAGACATCTTACGAACTTACTTAAACCTACCTTATATGATGTGTTTCATTTATTTGTTAACATAAACTTCTAGATACATTTGTCAATCCTTATGCTTGCATATAAATAAATTAAGGGTCTTGCTAACCCGTACCCTAAGGGCATCGGTTAAGAAATCAACAAAAGCAAGTTTTTCTTGGAACGTTAATATTTACCTTCTCAAAATATGAAATACATCAATTTCCAATATAAAAAAAAAATTCTTCTTTTGATTTCTTAACCAATGCCTTAGGGGCACTGATTAGCATTCTCTATAAATTAATTCACCTCCAATAGCCTTTCAATCCTACAGGCATTTATATATGATGTCTAATTTTAATGAGGGGAGCTTTGATGACATCTGTCATTGGCACTGGAATATCCAATGTTTGAATTATGTTGGTCTAAATAGCTTATCACACACACACTCATGCATAAACACATAAATGTATACATCAATACATTGTTTTATTGTTTTTGTTTGTATTTTTATTCTTATGAAAGTAAATAATGTGGTTTTCATATTTGATAATTGCACGAGATGTCTACAAGCAGTACAAATGATACCAACTTTGATTCAGATAGTGATAGTTCATGTGACAACAGATAGTTGTCACAAAGTAAAAGGAAAAAAAAGTATTATTGTTGTTAGCAATGCATGCTGCTTATTATTGTTGTGAAGAGTCCATGTAGAATTTCTATATTGACAGGACATGAATGGATTCAAGAGACTATTGCTGGAAACGATAATCGTTGTTATGAAAAGTTGAGAATGAATAAGCCAATGTTTCTATAGTTGTGCAATGTTGTGGAACAAAATTATGGTCTCAAACCAACAAAAGGCATGATAATTCATAAACAGGTTGGCCTTTTCATTTCTAAGTTAGGATAAAAAGCTTCAGTTCACAATACATAAGAGAGGCTTCAACATTCTGGAGAAACTAATTCTAGACAATTACATAGAGTCCTAAAGGCAGCACTTGCCCTTTCTAGAGATATTATAAAACCTGTTGACCCTACCTTTAGAGATATTCCCCCATCAAATTAGAAATGAGGAACGATACTATCCTTACTTTAAGGATTGTATCAGTGCTATAGATGGCACTCATGTAAAAATCATTATACCTACTGACCAACAAGTTCCTTACACCTGCAGAAAAAAGGGTATACATCAACTAATATAATGGTTGTTTGTGATTTCAATATGTGCTTCACATTTATGATAGCAGGATTGGAGTGTTTTGCACATGATACTAGGTATTCATGGATGTATTGCTCACGTCTAGCCTTCATTTACCGCATCCATCTTCAGGCTAGTAACCTATACTTTTTAATGTTATACCATTATGATTGTGTATATAATTTTTTATATTATTTTTGTAGGTAAATATTACCTTGTTGATGCTGGATATCCTAACTTTATGGGTAACATGGGACCCTACAAAACCACCAGGTATCATCTCCCTTAATTTAGATTAGGGCCTAGACCTAGAGGAAGAAACAAAGTGTTCAATTACATGCACTCTAGCCTTCGAAGCACAATTGAACGGTCATTTGGGTGTTGTAAAGCTAAGTGGAGAATACTAGGAAGCATGCCTCAGTGAAAACTGCTACTAAGATCATTGTTGCTTATGTGGCATTGCATAATTTCATACGAAGGAATGATACCGATGATGAAGAATTTCGTTTGTTTGATGAAAATGTTGATTAGAGGACAATGTTGATGTACATGATACTATAACTGGAGATGTCACATGGGAACAACCATCTCGAGGAAGTACCAGGTAGATGGAGCAAGTCAGAGATACTATTAGAGACATGATGCCTATATCTAGCTAGCTTTATTTTAATTTTAATCATGATTTTATAATTAATATATTGTTAAGTCTAAGTTTTTGACATCTCAAATCTTGATGAATCCAAACAAAGAATGATTTTAATTGAACCTTTTGAAATCTGCTTATATGTGTATTAAGTGTGCAGATCATAAGACAAAAGCATTTTGGTAAAACAACGTGTCTGACAGATGCGTCTGTGTTTACTTATAAAATGGGTATCACTTTTGACACAGTGGCAACAAGCTAGGAAAATGCGTCTGATCCTGCAAAGTGACTAAAAGTATTTCATGATACTTTCATTCAAAAGTCAAGCATATTCCTTAGCATTTTCAAATAAAAGAATATGGATTCAGAAACACAAAGCATAAAGTACGAAGCCATGCTGGAAATTCCTTTTGTTGCAACAAGCTAAGAGACCTTTACGCGGTCACAAACCCGCGTTGCACAAATAAAGAAAGTCGCGTTGCCCAAGTTAGAAAAGCAACTGCAACTGCTCTGAATCATGCTGCACTCTGATAAAACAATGCCATGAAATACGTTCAACTCTTGAAGCACTCCAACGATCATAAACATTAAATGGAGATTCAAAACGACTCTTTGACATTAACGAATGAATAACAAAAATTATATTCATCTCTTAAAGGAAGACCTTGAAGACTGCTTGAAGAGATAGGCCAGAACTTAATCATTCAAGCATTCAATACTCTATTCGTATTCAAAGCTCTCTAGTTCTTCTTTCTGAAAATACTTCTCTGCTCAATCATTCATATTTATTGAGAAGTTATTACTACAGTCATACCAACCTTAATTCTTATTCACTCATTGAGTGTTCTTCGGTTGACTTGCAAAGTTATAAGTCTTGAAGCTGTTGCTTCATTTAAACCTTACCCTTTGTAGAGCCTGAAGAGGCTTGCTAAAAGAATACTTGTAAGGAGCCTGGAGAGGCTAGGTGTGCAAACAATACTTGTTAGCTTGAGCCTGAGTAGGCTAGGAATACCTGTCTGTAACCTGATCAATTATAGTGTAACACTTGGTGAAACCAATGACTGGACGTAGCCCGGGGTTTAGGGTGAACCAATATAAATCTCTGTGTCAACTTTCTTCCTTTATCTCTTTAAGTTTGCTTTATATATTTACTGTGCTAACCGGGGTTAAAAGTGTTAAGTTTTAAATAACCCATTCTGTATTAGACGCATTATAGCGTCTGATCTTGCTTCTTTGAGAAAACTTTCATATTTTTAAATAGTTTAAGTAAAACACAATTCAACCCCTCTTCTCGTGTTTTCATCTGTTCTTTAATATATATATATATATATGTGTGTGTGTGTGTGTGTGTGTGTGTGTGTGTGTGAGTGAGAGAGAGAGAGAGAGAGAGAGAGAGAGAGACTGATTTTTCAATATTTTTTGAATAATAATTTTGTGTTATGGTGATTGATGAGTTTTTAATTATAGCAAAAACTCTCATATGATAAGCTATTATGTCATAAGCTCATAAATAAGCTATTAACCCAAATAGGGCCGTCTAGAGTGATGAAGGAAAACATTAATGAAGGAGAATTGTTATAATATATAGCACATTTTATAATTGGTGAAAGATAAAGCATCCACGTGACTCTATTCCAATATTGGCAAATCATCTAACAGTCATGCAAATCAAGGGTGGTATTTATATAAGTAGTGTTTCTTTGCTTAATCAAGAAATATTTTCTTCATTTGCTCTTCCTTTTGATTTACCCATCAATCTTCATGTGTGCTGATTGACTCTTACTTATGGAGCCTAGCGTGGGGCTTATTGTGTTTTTTGCATAACACACATTTGTTAGAAGCTCCCAAGCTATTACTTATAATGGTCGCATTACCAGTTTGGGTAACAACTTAATTAAGTGATTTATAGTCAAACTATTTTCATATAAGTTATAAGTTGTTTTTATAAGCTACCTGGAAAGCTTATCAAAATAAGCTGAAAATATCTTATGGACATGTCATAAGCTGTTTTCATAAGCTCTCTCAAACACTCTGACAAGTGTTTGTGCCAGTAGATAAATCCAGATAAGTTGTTTATAAGTCAATCCAAACAGACCTTATATCACGTGAGCATAAGAGTTCAATGTTTTTATGCAATAGATATTTTTGAAGATCGATCCCAAGATAGTCTCAGGAATGTCACATAGGCTACTAGCATTAGAAATTGCACAATCGTGATATCTGTGGGACCAAATTACACAATTGTGATACCTGAGGAACCCAATTGGCGCGATTGTAATCCCCTCGACTAAAAATGCACAATCATGATATCTGAAGGGCCCAATTGGTGTAATTGAAACCCGATAGACCAAAAGCGTACAATCATGATACTTGAAGTATCAAGAGCGTAATTAAGCTTTGCAAACTCAAATTTCTAATTGTTTCAAAAAAAAAAAAAAAAAACTCAAATTTCTAATTCAAAAATGGTTAAAGGTAATAGAAATCCCGATCCGCGCATGCCCTACAAAAAGGAAATCTGACCGTCTAGATTAATTCATCGACGATCCCGGATTTCCTATCTAACAATCCACGGATCCTCAACGTAAGCCGTCGATTAATAAAAACCCAACGACTAAGATCAAACCACAAAAAAAGGTCTTTGATTCATAAGTCTTCTATTCTTCCCGCTCCAATAATAAATACGCAAAATCATCATCACTCCGAAAGCACAGAGAAAGTAACCAAACGTCAAAACCCCAAATCCCCAATTCAATTCTTCTTCTCTCGGGAAAATGTCTGGTCGTGGAAAAGGTGGTAAGGGACTTGGAAAGGGAGGTGCAAAGAGGCATAGGAAGGTGCTTCGCGACAACATCCAAGGCATCACGAAGCCAGCGATTCGGAGATTGGCGAGGAGAGGTGGCGTGAAGAGGATCAGCGGTTTGATCTATGAAGAGACCAGAGGTGTTCTCAAGATCTTCTTGGAGAACGTCATTCGTGATGCGGTGACTTACACTGAGCACGCGAGGAGGAAGACGGTTACTGCTATGGATGTTGTTTATGCCCTCAAGAGGCAAGGAAGGACCCTCTATGGCTTTGGAGGCTGAACATAATTGAATGGAAGTATATGAATTCAGCTTGAATCGAAATTGTAGGGCTTAAAATGAAAATGGATATCTATAGAATATGTAATGTTTTTATGCTTTGAATCTGAATATGTAATTTTGAGTATTTTGACTTGAAATTAATCTAATTGTTGCACTCATTGAAAGCAGTTTTCTCCTTTTTGAGCTGTTTGAATAGATGAGCTACTGAGCTTACTTGTGGTTTGGTGAAGGCACTGCACATCTAGCTAAAGTCGTGTACATACTACATAGCATAGCATGTCTATTTTGCTTTTTACTTTTCGGTCGATTCTATTTTATTAAGATTGGTGCATAATGATAAAACTGCTTGTAAAATGACTTGCAATAGCAGAATTGAAATTATAATAATTTATAAAAGTCACTTGTAAATATTGATGTCACAGAAATCACAAACCACAAATCTCATTCAAGAAGCCAGAATCGTAATCACATTGAAGAAAATGATGCTTTGAGATAGTGAGCCTAACCTAAAGTATACTTTTCTGACTAAGAAAAGGAATGTGTCACTATATTTATTAGATAAGCATAGAGTCCATGGATTGGTGAATCAGAATGAATATGACAACTATGTAAGTGTGTCGTCTAGGTAAGTATCTCAATCCCATTCCTTTCATAATTTATGTTTAAATATCTTACAACCAGTCTTACAATAGTTTAATTGTTTGCATAATTTTATACTTTTTGAGATGTTTGAGCTTTGAATAGTGTTGTTTGCATAATTCTTGTGCTTATTATGTGCAGAAGTGTAATAGAGGGACTTAGAAGCTCCACCTGAGTTTATCTAAAACAAATAGTTTAAGTGAGCTGATGGGAAATTTGGCTTGCAGTTTGTTCTTTTCAGAACAAGGTGCCGATGGGAAATTTGAGATTTGTAATTTGTAATTATATTGTTAAGCATAATGTAGAAGAGCCTTTTTTTCAAAGAACAAATTACTTAGAAGTAAAACATAATTAGATAAGAGTGGAACAAGTGGAAACAAGCGAGTTTTTAGTAAACATAGGGAGGAAGTTACCTAACACTGTTATCGCAAAATTTTAAGAGGAAGATATCCTTATTTACATAGCCAAGTTTGGGGTGCGTCAAAATACGCTTAAACTCAACATTGCTGCCCTTTAAGCTAGAATCTCAGCTTCCAGATTATTTCCACCTTGTGATGACTAATAGCTAGAACTTCCTGTAGATTTGCCACACGAGCTTCCTACTGTCCTGCCATCTGATATAAATATTATACAAATAAATTTGAGTCAGTTTAAACTTTTATAAATTGAATTCCTAACCTGTAAGCATGCAGAAAACTTGTTATATGGCCAATACTCAACCATTTATTCAATTCTTTTCATAAATCATAAATACTCACTGAAAGCAAATACTAGCCTTCCATCATGGATGAACTGTATCTCATGTCCTAGTTTTGGTAGATTTCCTGCTCTTGTTCCATCGATGTTAAACTTGTGATAATCATTATGCAGCGAGTTAGCAAAAGAAGAACAGGCTGCCATTTGCAGGAATTCTAATATATTTTTGTCCAGCCAGAAGAGGGTTTTGGAAGAGGAAATGGTCTATTGATCCAGTTTTGCAAGAGGCGCCAATTCTAAACTTTAGTAAGGTATGTAATAATTTTGGAGGTGTATTGTTATGCTGAGAAGCCTTATTATATAAATGTGATTTCTTTATGATGAGTGGCAGTCTCTCATAGAGGTTATGACATTGGATGCAGTTGCCAAAAAATGGTTGCATGTTTTTATCTGTTCATCGCTTAACTTTCATATATACTACTATTTTCTGATGATATCAAGGCAACATATGGTTCTTTCATGCAAACAGAAAATTAAGAAGCTTAAATAAAATGCATTTTTACCATTCAATAAAATCCTATCTAGACAACTTGTTATCCAGCTTAGGAAAGAAAAAAACACAAGCATTCAAGTCAAGACACTAACATCAGAATCACATATTAAGGTATTGTTGCTGGAACCATTATGATACCTACGTAAAAAATGTTAGATAGCCAAGTCTCCCATGTTTTGTATAATACTTGAAAGTTATCTAAGACAATCAAAGACTTTATGCTGTTGCTATGCTATAGCTTATCATGCTTATTGCCATACAAAAGCATCTTAAAATCTTCACATTTTCTTCATGACAGAAAATGTCCAGGACAAGCATTTGACAGGTCCAAAATATTAATGCCTATTTAGAAGACCCACATATCCCAAAAAAAATTATTTGGGACTGGTTTGGTGAATAGAATCATAAAACTGGTATCCTAGATGGCTAGATTTGATAATTGTAATATTCAAAATATTTTATTTCTAGCATTGATTATCAAAGTAAATGTTGATTCTATGTGCTAAGAGTTTCAGTACTACCTGTGAAATCTCATGTGGGCTGATCACTGATGATGATTATTTGCATACATGTCCAAACTTCCAATTCTTCCCACACCTGTAGCAGAAGTTGCATCCACACCTGGAAAGTGCAAATGGAGCTAATATAATTATTTTTCATACTTCCATATTCTGGTATAAATTCTTGTTTTTGTTAAGGATCAGGAAGAGCAAGTAGAGTGTAGAGATAGCTAATACAACCTGCAGGTCATGTGTTCACATCCACCACGCCTCTGGACATAGAAAGAGCATTTGGGACATTTCGGCCACTTTTTGCCTTTGACCAACTCAAAAAACTTCTTATCCAAATCTTTTTCACCTTTATTCCTTTTGGACTTCTGGAATTCCTTGCAACTCATTTCTGCATGCCATGGAACCTTACACTGTGCGCAGAATAACCTGTGACAATAGGGGCACTCAGTACTTGTCACAACTTTCCCCCCATCTGGTTCATTCACCAACAAACCAGAGCAATTCTTAAAGGGACAGTAAACCTTCTGTGTCAAAGCAATGGAAGACTCATATTTCGCTGATTCCCATCGATCAATGACTTCCTTAGGCAAAATGGACTGCAAATATTCTGGCTTCAGTTCTACACCACAGCTTGGATTTGGGCAGTTCAACTTGAGAACATTTTGCTGTATTTGAGTAGCTACGTGCTTGGATACGCAGTCAATGCAAAAGGGGTGCTTGCACTTACCTCTAAACATATCAGATTCTGCTTTGAAATCAAAGCATATACCACAAAAAGATGTTGATGTTGAGGATTGGCCAACCATCTTTATGTTGTTCTCTTTGTCTTCCTTCTGCTTTTGCTTTTGCATCTTCTGTCCTTCATCTTGATCATCATGATCATCAATGGGAGATGTTCTCTTCATTAAATTTGGTATGCTATGAGCCATTCTTTGAAGCTCGAACTAGTCTTCCCTGAGTTGTTCGAAGACATACTTCAGGTGTCCGATGAGGACAGAGAGGAGGCCAAGGAGGAGTTGTTGGTATGAGGCAGCCGCAGGGGCTGGTTGACTTGCTGCTGAAGTCTGGCTGTTGTGTTCATGGTTGCATGTTTTCTTGGTGGTTGGTTTGAAATCCATATCCATGATGGTAGGAAGGGAGTTAAGGGAGGTTTACTCTTATTCACTAACAAGCACCAGTGTTGTCTCTAAATATGATGGTGGAAGTGGAGACTGAATCTCTCTTTTTTTGATGCAATGGAAAGCTGAATCTCAAATTCATAATGTGTTTGGGAAAGTTGAAAAAAAATAGATTCAGTCTCCACTTCCACCATCATATTTAGAGACAACACTGGTGCTTGTTAGTGAATAAGAGTAAACCTCCCTTAACTCCCTTCCTACCATCATGGATATGGATTTCAAACCAACCACCAAGAAAACATGCAACCATGAACACAACAGCCAGACTTCAGCAGCAAGTCAACCAGCCCCTGCGGCTGCCTCATACCAACAACTCCTCCTTGGCCTCCTCTCTGTCCTCATCGGGACACCTGAAGTATGTCTTCGAACAACTCAGGGAAGACTAGTTCGAGCTTCAAAGAATGGCTCATAGCATACCAAATTTAATGAAGAGAACATCTCCCATTGATGATCATGATGATCAAGATGAAGGACAGAAGATGCAAAAGCAAAAGCAGAAGGAAGACAAAGAGAACAACATAAAGATGGTTGGCCAATCCTCAACATCAACATCTTTTTGTGGTATATGCTTTGATTTCAAAGCAGAATCTGATATGTTTAGAGGTAAGTGCAAGCACCCCTTTTGCATTGACTGCGTATCCAAGCACGTAGCTACTCAAATACAGCAAAATGTTCTCAAGTTGAACTGCCCAAATCCAAGCTGTGGTGTAGAACTGAAGCCAGAATATTTGCAGTCCATTTTGCCTAAGGAAGTCATTGATCGATGGGAATCAGCGAAATATGAGTCTTCCATTGCTTTGACACAGAAGGTTTACTGTCCCTTTAAGAATTGCTCTGGTTTGTTGGTGAATGAACCAGATGGGGGGAAAGTTGTGACAAGTACTGAGTGCCCCTATTGTCACAGGTTATTCTGCGCACAGTGTAAGGTTCCATGGCATGCAGAAATGAGTTGCAAGGAATTCCAGAAGTCCAAAAGGAATAAAGGTGAAAAAGATTTGGATAAGAAGTTTTTTGAGTTGGTCAAAGGCAAAAAGTGGCCGAAATGTCCCAAATGCTCTTTCTATGTCCAGAGGCGTGGTGGATGTGAACACATGACCTGCAGGTTGTATTAGCTATCTCTACACTCTACTTGCTCTTCCTGATCCTTAACAAAAACAAGAATTTATACCAGAATATGGAAGTATGAAAAATAATTATATTAGCTCCATTTGCACTTTCCAGGTGTGGATGCAACTTCTGCTACAGGTGTGGGAAGAATTGGAAGTTTGGACATGTATGCAAATAATCATCATCAGTGATCAGCCCACATGAGATTTCACAGGTAGTACTGAAACTCTTAGCACATAGAATCAACATTTACTTTGATAATCAATGCTAGAAATAAAATATTTTGAATATTACAATTATCAAATCTAGCCATCTAGGATACCAGTTTTATGATTCTATTCACCAACCAGTCCCAAATAATTTTTTTTTGGGATATGTGGGTCTTCTAAATAGGCATTAATATTTTGGACCTGTCAAATGCTTGTCCTGGACATTTTCTGTCATGAAGAAAATGTGAAGATTTTAAGATGCTTTTGTATGGCAATAAGCATGATAAGCTATAGCATAGCAACAGCATAAAGTCTTTGATTGTCTTAGATAACTTTCAAGTATTATACAAAACATGGGAGACTTGGCTATCTAACATTTTTTACGTAGGTATCATAATGGTTCCAGCAACAATACCTTAATATGTGATTCTGATGTTAGTGTCTTGACTTGAAGCTTGTGTTTTTTTCTTTCCTAAGCTGGATAACAAGTTGTCTAGATAGGATTTTATTGAATGGTAAAAATGCATTTTATTTAAGCTTCTTAATTTTCTGTTTGCATGAAAGAACCATATGTTGCCTTGATATCATCAGAAAATAGTAGTATATATGAAAGTTAAGCGAATGAACAGATAAAAACATGCAACCATTTTTTGGCAACTGCATCCAATGTCATAACCTCTATGAGAGACTGCCACTCATCATAAAAGAAATCACATTTATATAATAAGGCTTCTCAGCATAACAATACACCTCCAAAATTATTACATACCTTACTAAAGTTTAGAATTGGCGCCCTCTTGCAAAACTGGATCAATAGACCATTTCCTCTTCCAAAACCCTCTTCTGGCTGGACAAAAATATATTAGAATTCCTGCAAATGGCAGCCTGTTCTTCTTTTGCTAACTCGCTGCATAATGATTATCACAAGTTTAACATCGATGGAACAAGAGCAGGAAATCTACCAAAACTAGGACATGAGATACAGTTCATCCATGATGGAAGGCTAGTATTTGCTTTCAGTGAGTATTTATGATTTATGAAAAGAATTGAATAAATGGTTGAGTATTGGCCATATAACAAGTTTTCTGCATGCTTACAGGTTAGGAATTCAATTTATAAAAGTTTAAACTGACTCAAATTTATTTGTATAATATTTATATCAGATGGCAGGACAGTAGGAAGCTCGTGTGGCAAATCTACAGGAAGTTCTAGCTATTAGTCATCACAAGGTGGAAATAATCTGGAAGCTGAGATTCTAGCTTAAAGGGCAGCAATGTTGAGTTTAAGCGTATTTTGACGCACCCCAAACTTGGCTATGTAAATAAGGATATCTTCCTCTTAAAATTTTGCGATAACAGTGTTAGGTAACTTCCTCCCTATGTTTACTAAAACTCGCTTGTTTCCACTTGTTCCACTCTTATCTAATTATGTTTTACTTCTAAGTAATTTGTTCTTTGAAAAAAAGGCTCTTCTACATTATGCTTAACAATATAATTACAAATTACAAATCTCAAATTTCCCATCGGCACCTTGTTCTGAAAAGAACAAACTGCAAGCCAAATTTCCCATCAGCTCACTTAAACTATTTGTTTTAGATAAACTCAGGTGGAGCTTCTAAGTCCCTCTATTACACTTCTGCACATAATAAGCACAAGAATTATGCAAACAACACTATTCAAAGCTCAAACATCTCAAAAAGTATAAAATTATGCAAACAATTAAACTATTGTAAGACTGGTTGTAAGATATTTAAACATAAATTATGAAAGGAATGGGATTGAGATACTTACCTAGACGACACACTTACATAGTTGTCATATTCATTCTGATTCACCAATCCATGGACTCTATGCTTATCTAATAAATATAGTGACACATTCCTTTTCTTAGTCAGAAAAGTATACTTTAGGTTAGGCTCACTATCTCAAAGCATCATTTTCTTCAATGTGATTACGATTCTGGCTTCTTGAATGAGATTTGTGGTTTGTGATTTCTGTGACATCAATATTTACAAGTGACTTTTATAAATTATTATAATTTCAATTCTGCTATTGCAAGTCATTTTACAAGCAGTTTTATCATTATGCACCAATCTTAATAAAATAGAATCGACCGAAAAGTAAAAAGCAAAATAGACATGCTATGCTATGTAGTATGTACACGACTTTAGCTAGATGTGCAGTGCCTTCACCAAACCACAAGTAAGCTCAGTAGCTCATCTATTCAAACAGCTCAAAAAGGAGAAAACTGCTTTCAATGAGTGCAACAATTAGATTAATTTCAAGTCAAAATACTCAAAATTACATATTCAGATTCAAAGCATAAAAACATTACATATTCTATAGATATCCATTTTCATTTTAAGCCCTACAATTCGATTTCAAGCTGAATTCATATACTTCCATTCAATTATGTTCAGCCTCCAAAGCCATAGAGGGTCCTTCCTTGCCTCTTGAGGGCATAAACAACATCCATAGCAGTAACCGTCTTCCTCCTCGCGTGCTCAGTGTAAGTCACCGCATCACGAATGACGTTCTCCAAGAAGATCTTGAGAACACCTCTGGTCTCTTCATAGATCAAACCGCTGATCCTCTTCACGCCACCTCTCCTCGCCAATCTCCGAATCGCTGGCTTCGTGATGCCTTGGATGTTGTCGCGAAGCACCTTCCTATGCCTCTTTGCACCTCCCTTTCCAAGTCCCTTACCACCTTTTCCACGACCAGACATTTTCCCGAGAGAAGAAGAATTGAATTGGGGATTTGGGGTTTTGACGTTTGGTTACTTTCTCTGTGCTTTCGGAGTGATGATGATTTTGCGTATTTATTATTGGAGCGGAAGAATAGAAGACTTATGAATCAAAGACCTTTTTTTGTGGTTTGATCTTAGTCGTTGGGTTTTTATTAATCGACGGCTTACGTTGAGGATCCGTGGATTGTTAGATAGGAAATCCGGGATCGTCGATGAATTAATCTAGACGGTCAGATTTCCTTTTTGTAGGGCATGCGCGGATCGGGATTTCTATTACCTTTAACCATTTTTGAATTAGAAATTTGAGTTTTTTTTTTTTTTTTTTTGAAACAATTAGAAATTTGAGTTTGCAAAGCTTAATTACGCTCTTGATACTTCAAGTATCATGATTGTACGCTTTTGGTCTATCGGGTTTCAATTACACCAATTGGGCCCTTCAGATATCATGATTGTGCATTTTTTAGTCGAGGGGATTACAATCGCGCCAATTGGGTTCCTCAGGTATCACAATTGTGTAATTTGGTCCCACAGATATCACGATTGTGCAATTTCTAATGCTAGTAGCCTATGTGACATTCCTGAGACTATCTTGGGATCGATCTTCAAAAATATCTATTGCATAAAAACATTTGAACTCTTATGCTCACGTGATATAAGGTCTGTTTGGATTGACTTATAAACAACTTATCTGGATTTATCTACTGGCACAAACACTTGTCAGAGTGTTTGAGAGAGCTTATGAAACAGCTTATGACATGTCCATAAGATATTTTCAGCTTATTTTGATAAGCTTTCCAGGTAGCTTATAAAAACAACTTATAACTTATATGAAAATAGTTGACTATAAATCACTTAATTAAGTTGTTACCCAAACTGGTAATGCGACCATTATAAGTAATAGCTTGGGAGCTTCTAACAAATGTTGTGTTATGCAAAAAACACAATAAGCCCCACGCTAGGCTCCATAAGTAAGAGTCAATCAGCACACATGAAGATTGATGGGTAAATCAAAAGGAAGAGCAAATGAAGAAAATATTCTTGATTAAGCAAAGAAACACTACTTATATAAATACCACCCTTGATTTGCATGGACTGTTAGATGATTTGCCAATATTGGAATAGAGTCACGTGGATGCTTTATCCTTTCACCAATTATAAAATGTGCTATTATATTATAACAATTCTCCTTCATTAATGTTTTCCTTCATCACTCTAGACGGCCCTATTTGGGTTAATAGCTTATTTATGAGCTTATGACATAATAGCTTATCATATGAGAGTTTTTTGCTATAATTAAAAACTCATCAATCACCATAACACAAAATTATTATTCAAAAATATTGAAAATCAGTCTCTCTCTCTCTCTCTCTCTCTCTCTCTCTCACTCACACACACACACACACACACACACACACACACACATATATTATATATATATATTAAAGAACAGATGAAAACACGAGAAGAGGGGTTGAATTGTGTTTTACTTAAACTATTTAAAATATGAAAGTTTTCTCAAAGAAGCAAGATCAGACGCTATAATGCGTCTAATACAGAATGGGTTATTTAAAACTTAACACTTTTAACCCCGGTTAGCACAGTAAATATATAAAGCAAACTTAAAGAGATAAAGGAAGAAAGTTGACACAGAGATTTATATTGGTTCACCCTAAACCCCGGGCTACGTTCCAGTCATTGGTTTCACCAAGTGTTACACTATAATTGATCAGGTTACAGACAGGTATTCCTAGCCTACTCAGGCTCAAGCTAACAAGTATTGTTTGCACACCTAGCCTCTCCAGGCTCCTTACAAGTATTCTTTTAGCAAGCCTCTTCAGGCTCTACAAAGGGTAAGGTTTAAATGAAGCAACAGCTTCAAGACTTATAACTTTGCAAGTCAACCGAAGAACACTCAATGAGTGAATAGAATTAAGGTTGGTATGACTGTAGTAATAACTTCTCAATAAATATGAATGATTGAGCAGAGAAGTATTTTCAGAAAGAAGAACTAGAGAGCTTGAATACGAATAGAGTATTGAATGCTTGAATGATTAAGTTCTGGCCTATCTCTTCAAGCAGTCTTCAAGGTCTTCCTTTAAGAGATGAATATAATTTTTGTTATTCATTCGTTAATGTCAAAGAGTCGTTTTGAATCTCCATTAATGTTTATGATCGTTGGAGTGCTTCAAGAGTTGAACGTATTTCATGGCATTGTTTTATCAGAGTGCAGCCATGATTCAGAGCAGTTGCAGTTGCTTTTCTAACTTGGGCAACGCGACTTTCTTTATTTGTGCAACGCGGGTTTGTGACCGCGTAAAGGTCTCTTAGCTTGTGCAAACAAAAGGAATTTCCAGCATGGCTTCGTACTTTATGCTTTGTGTTTCTGAATCCATATTCTTTTATTTGAAAATGCTAAGGAATATGCTTGACTTTTGAATGAAAGTATCATGAAATACTTTTAGTCACTTTGCAGGATCAGACGCATTTTCCTAGCTTGTTGCCACTGTGTCAAAAGTGATACCCATTTTATAAGTAAACACAGACGCATCTGTCAGACACGTTGTTTTACCAAAATGCTTTTGTCTTATGATCTGCACACTTAATACACATATAAGCAGATTTCAAAAGGTTCAATTAAAATCATTCTTTGTTTGGATTCATCAAGATTTGAGATGTCAAAAACTTAGACTTAACAATATATTAATTATAAAATCATGATTAAAATTAAAATAAAGCTAGCTAGATATAGGCATCATGTCTCTAATAGTATCTCTGACTTGCTCCATCTACCTGGTACTTCCTCGAGATGGTTGTTCCCATGTGACATCTCCAGTTATAGTATCATGTACATCAACATTGTCCTCTAATCAACATTTTCATCAAACAAACGAAATTCTTCATCATCGGTATCATTCCTTCGTATGAAATTATGCAATGCCACATAAGCAACAATGATCTTAGTAGCAGTTTTCACTGAGGCATGCTTCCTAGTATTCTCCACTTAGCTTTACAACACCCAAATGACCGTTCAATTGTGCTTCGAAGGCTAGAGTGCATGTAATTGAAACACTTTGTTTCTTCCTCTAGGTCTAGGCCCTAATCTAAATTAAGGGAGATGATACCTGGTGGTTTTGTAGGGTCCCATGTTACCCATAAAGTTAGGATATCCAGCATCAACAAGGTAATATTTACCTACAAAAATAATATTAAAAAATTATATACACAATCATAATGGTATAACATTAAAAAGTATAGGTTACTAGCCTGAAGATGGATGCGGTAAATGAAGGCTAGACGTGAGCCAATACATCCATGAATACCTAGTATCATGTGCAAACACTCCAATCCTGCTATCATAAATGTGAAGCACATATTGAAATCACAAACAACCATTATATAGTTGATGTATACCCTTTTTTCTGCAGGTGTAAGGAACTTGTTGGTCAGTAGGTATAATGATTTTTACATGAGTGCCATCTATAGCACTGATACAATCCTTAAAGTAAGGATAGTATCGTTCCTCATTTCTAATTTGATGGGGGAATATCTCTAAAGGTAGGGTCAACAGGTTTTTATAATATCTCTAGAAAGGGCAAGTGCTGCCTTTAGGACTCTATGTAATTGTCTAGAATTAGTTTCTCCAGAATGTTGAAGCCTCTCTTATGTATTGTGAACTGAAGCTTTTTATCCTAACTTAGAAATGAAAAGGCCAACCTGTTTATGAATTATCATGCCTTTTGTTGGTTTGAGACCATAATTTTGTTCCACAACATTGCACAACTATAGAAACATTGGCTTATCATCTCAACTTTTCATAACAACGATTATCGTTTCCAGCAATAGTCTCTTGAATCCATTCATGTCCTGTCAATATAGAAATTCTACATGGACTCTTCACAACAATAATAAGCAGCATGCATTGCTAACAACAATAATACTTTTTTTTCCTTTTACTTTGTGACAACTATCTGTTGTCACATGAACTATCACTATCTGAATCAAAGTTGGTATCATTTGTACTGCTTGTAGACATCTCGTGCAATTATCAAATATGAAAACCACATTATTTACTTTCATAAGAATAAAAATACAAACAAAAACAATAAAACAATGTATTGATGTATACATTTATGTGTTTATGCATGAGTGTGTGTGTGATAAGCTATTTAGACCAACATAATTCAAACATTGGATATTCCAGTGCCAATGACAGATGTCATCAAAAGCTCCCCTCATTAAAATTAGACATCATATATAAATGCCTGTAGGATTGAAAGGCTATTGGAGGTGAATTAATTTATAGAGAATGCTAATCAGTGCCCCTAAGGCATTGGTTAAGAAATCAAAAGAAGAATTTTTTTTTTATATTGGAAATTGATGTATTTCATATTTTGAGAAGGTAAATAATTAACGTTCCAAGAAAAACTTGCTTTTTGTTGATTTCTTAACCGATGCCCTTAGGGTACGGGTTAGCAAGACCCTTAATTTATTTATATGCAAGCATAAGGATTGACAAATGTATCTAGAAGTTTATGTTAACAAATAAATGAAACACATCATATAAGGTAGGTTTAAGTAAGTTCGTAAGATGTCTATTACATCTTTAATTTCAAACTAAAAAACCAAAAAGTTTGAAAATCTCCATAGATTGTCTATTACAATGTCCTGTTTCAATATCCGACCATTAGGGTAAATATAAGGTTTTAAGAAGTCTGGTATAAAATCTTATTCATGTCTAACTTATAAAGCAAGAAGTAATACCATGACCAATTTTCTGTTCTTGATAGTAAGTAACTTCAATTAAGCACAACCAATCAGGTCTTTTGTATTGCGTGGCTCTTCATTATACACAACTAAAATCACGAAGTTACATTGTCATGGATAACCGAATTTTAAACAAACTATAAATATTGTAGTGAATGAATAATAGAACATCAGATGATTTCATTAATAATAATATTGAAATTGCGAAAGGCAACGACTGGGGTTGTATTTCCTACGACAACTATGGAACCCATATCACCACAAAGGAGACACATACAATAAACGAAGACCTAAACAACCACAACCTAAACATCCTAACTGAGAGCATGTGCACTGCATGTGCTATACAAAATGAGAATTGATTATTACAATATTGACACTCTTAGGACATTTAAGTAAGGCTACTACACTGATGGTAACAACATGCACAAGTGAGCTGCACAAAAGGACAAAGGACACTCATTTGAAACAGTAGCCTCACTCCAAAAAATGAAAATTAAGGCCCTCATTTCTTCTCAATCCTTGGGATTTTAGCTGAGAACCCGGGCTTGTAACCTCTTCATCATCAAATGCTTGAGCTAGGTTGCGCTTGGCAGGTGTTGAAATGGTTACGTCAATCACTTTTCCTGGAATCTGGATTCTCTCCAGCACCCATTGTCTCCAGCAGTGTCTCCAGTAACAATCTCAGCCATTTATCAGATCTGATGGTCAAAAAAAAAACGATAATTTAAAACTTAAAAAAATACCAAAAATCAAAACAAAACCCATTTCCCACTTAAATCCATCGTGCTCCTTCACTTTCATCCCCTACCAGTCACGGTCATGGTAACCCTCCATCGTTCCCTTCACCATTCTTAGTGATACTTTACAAACTTGTGCTTGGTCTTTCCCTCATGAATCCAAGTTAAGGGAACATGGTGTTAAGTTTGCTAGAAATTGTTAAAAAAAAAAAAACACTAATTGCTCAAACATTTATTCAAGGCAACAGGTGCTTGGAATAGGGGAGAAGAGGAGGAGGCCAGATTAGATCAGCGAACCAGAGGGGAGGAGGCGCCGTGGCCAGTGGCTGAACCCGCGGCAGCGGACAGAGAAGGGGGGACGGTGGTGCTCGAGGATAAGGGGAAGGAGAAGGGGACCAACGCAGCGGAGGTGGGGGAGGAGAAGGGGACCAGGCGCGGCGCAAGGCTGGTGGAGGCGGCGCCGGCGGTGGGCAGGGGCGGAGATGGTTTGTGAATGGTGTGAGGGGGAGAGTTCTGTCGTCGGGGGGAGGGGGGTTAGGGATTCTGAACCAATTTTGGTTTTGAGTTTTAATGTTTAAATTTTTTTTTTGTAATAATTAAAATAATAATTTATTATGTTTTATTCTGGCCATTGGATCAAATGTAAGGTCCAGATTATTGATGGAGGCAATGGCTGGACACATTGTTGATGGAGGCAAGCGGGATCCCTTTTCCTGATGGTGATGGCATTTGAGACCCAAGGGAAGTAGTCATAGAATCCTATCCAAATGAATGTTCTTTATTTTAAATAATTATTATTTTTATAACAACACTTTAAAGATCAAGTCCAGGAAATGATACTCAATGAGAAAATGTTAATATGATAAACATCACCTTAGTTTCACTAACCACATATTCGTATCTACCCAATACAGTAGAAGTCAGTTCAGAAAACAGAGGTGTGAAAACAGCCTAAAGGATATAACATACAACAAAGAGTTGTTAAATATCTCAGGATTGCAGAGGCATTTTTAAACAGAACATAGATGTACGATGTGATAGAAATATAATGAAATGAAAGACAAAGATACTAAACATAGATGTATGATGTGAAGAGACAGAGCAGTTATACTTAAAGCGGTGGAAAAGGGTCACAGAAACAAAGAAAAATAGAAAAAGACAGTAGAATTCAATTAAGAAGAAAAGAAAAACCTACATGTGAAACTCCACCTGATCAGGAGTGAAACTCCATCAATAGAGAATAAAAGAAAAATAGAGAAAAAAAAGAGAGAGTAGAATTCAATCAAGAAGAAAAGAGAAACCTACATGTGAAACTCCCCCTGATCAGGAGTGAAACTCCATCGGCAGAGAAGAAAAGAAAAAGGAAGAAGATGACATGTAAAATCATTGAAACCAACTATATATACTTTGTCAAGAGTGACATTTCCACCCTCCAACATAAACATGGAGATGGTAGTTTCATCAGTGCACACCCTTCTAACCTTGAAACTTCCATCAGACATGGAATTGGATAACACAGATGGCCCAACTTCAAATTTGAACAACAACTACCTACCAAGCAATGAATCAAACAGTTATGGACTTTCTAAATCTTTGAAAATCTATCGATTGCAAAGTAAAATAAAAAAAATTAAAACAAAACATATATTGAATGAACAAAAACCATTCCAAATCTTGTTAAATGTACTCAATATTCTGTTAACCTTTTCAGAATTAGGAAGTAATGATGCATAACTTCTTCCCAACAGGATTTCAACATCTCGATCAAAGAGAACAAAGACAACAGAATCAACTCCGTCAACAACAACTACCATGACTTTGTATCTAAAAAAGTAACAAATAAGTTGAAATAAAAAAAACTGCATAAAAGACATTACATATTAAGAAAAAATGAAATAAAAGCAATGACCAAAGCTAACAATACCTATGTAATACATTCAACACAGAGGAGGTCACATACACCACAGTGGTATAATATTCCACTTAACTTGACCGCACGATGACACCTGCTACATGTTGGGTAAAAGCATCCTCCCTCTTCAACAATACCAACAATGGTGGCAAGAACAATAGCATGGACATCCTATAATTGAAATAAAAGATATAAAATTGGCATGCAACCATGCAATAGATAATAAAAAAGAGATATAATGCAACTACACGCAATGACAGTTATAGAAAACCTTAGGAGCATTCAGCAGCTGCCCAATGTGTTTCCTTGGAGTGAGACACATGAAATCCTCTTCAAAAGAGGCGGTGTTATCATTTGGCGCATGGAACACAAGGACAAGGTATTGTTCCAGCAATCCAATATAAAAAATGTTGAACATAAAAGAAGTGTTTATTATAAAAAAATCAAAATTAACCAAAATTTCAATATAAAAAAAAAAAAAAAAAAACCTGTTTTGGAACTCAACACCATCTGCAATTTGAGGATTGAGCAATATCCTTATGGTATGTAAAACATTTTGAAGCACTGGTTTGTCTGTGGTAAACGAAGCCAATTAGGGAATGATCATAAACCATTCTTAGGACAATAAATGAATACAAAAAAAAAAAAATCTTAACACAATAAATGAAGACAATTGTAAACAATGACCTAAGTATGATAAATAAAGTCAAAATGACATAAAAACAATAAATGGTTAATTCAAACTTCAGCTTAAACTCGTGCCGTTTTAAACATACTAAATGAAGACAATAAATGATATGAAGATAAGTAAATACTCTTAAGAATCTCCAGCTTTGCGAACTGCAATAATACAACAGCTTCTTCTACATAAGTAGCAGCCAACCAAGCATTGAAGGATTGCTCATAGTCTCCAAATAATGTGCATTCAATGGTGCCACTGAAGTTGAAAAAAAAAGGAGGTCAATTATTGCTGGAATAAATGTGAAAACTTTGTACCAAATACAACTTTAAGACAATCATGGACATTAATACAGCCAAATATTCATCACCTGTGATCTGTCAGCTCAATGACCCTCATTTTTATCACCCAACCATCCCTTTGATACTCTCTTTCAGCAGAGACAGAGGTGAGCAAACCAATAACATCTTAAATGTAAAGAATGATGATACCAGTTAGAGACACACAAATGTTATTTATACAAAGTAAATTCTAGCTATTAAGGGAAAAACCACAAAGGTGAAAATACTAACCAACTAATTAAGACATCCCTTTCAGAAGTCTGTTTCAAAACTTCTAAACACGTGAACAAAGAGAGACCATTTAAAGGAATTTTCTCAGTATGTGTGGAAGAGATAATGATTTTGAATTGGAAAGCATCTCTACACTCATGCGGTTGCCTTATAGCTTCTCGTATTTGGGAAGATAGTGAGGAATGATATTTTATAAGCGGACCCCTCCTTAAGCAGTGGCTTATACTTTTGGACCATTGCCTTGCTCGCAGAAGCTTGGATTTTGCGTCCCCGATTAGTAAATGAGAAAGAACATAATGTCAAACTTCATACAAAAAAGGATTTCAAATATAGACATCAGTTGAAGCAACATAACGTGTTCAATTAAATAACATGAAAAACTTACAAATTTATCCAGTAGGTCCATTTCAATTGAGTTATATTCATCAGGGTTGTTAAACACTGGCAAATTCCAGAGCCTCACTATCCTCACCAGGATCCTCTAGCTATCACGCTTAACCTGGACTTTACTTAGTGGATCAATTGGTCGAACCATGAAGTCAGTTACGAATAGGATTAGAAAACTAAGAAAGAGAAGTGTCAAAATCCAAATATTCAGAGGAGTAGATAAAAAGAGCATACCCAATAGGAAACCCACCCGAGGCTATTTATAAGTGAATATCAGTTACATACATGCAAAATGCGAGGAAAATTCAAGTAGACTTAATTCAAAATGAGGTGAAATTTTGTTGTAAAAATGGAGGTAACCCATAGCCTAATCTAATTGAGTTAGATAGGTACTTATCACCTGACTAATGATCAAATCAAAGTCAGGAAACTAAATCCCCAAATTAGTTCCGAAGACCACATATCAACTCTGAATTTAGTTCAAACATTAGAGAGGATCAAGTACACAAGCCAAATATCCGGGTTTGACCAAACTGGTGTTCTTTTAGAAACTATTTACCAATCTAGGGTCCTTTTGAAGCTATTTACCAATGGGGGGTCCTTTTTGATACATGACATATTTTATTTTTTTCTTTCTGACAGGTCAAAGGCGCCAGTCCAAGTGGCTCCTTCAAAGGTGCCACTCGGACTGGCGCCTACATTAAAAAAATAAAAAATAAAATTGGTCAACCTGATTTCTGCTCCCTCTGTCCCCGCAGCGCCACGTGGCACAACCTGGAGAAGGCCCATGTGGCACACGCAGGACCCTTCCCCACTCAGCCCATTTAACCCCTCCATCCCTTCACTCATTAGACTCCTCTATAAATACCATACCCTAATTTACAAACTACACACTACTCATTCTCTTAATCTCCATATATTTCTACTATAAATCTTTTAATAATTTTATTTTAAATTTGCGGTAATGATGTTGTTATATTAGTTTTTATTAATTTTATATGTTTACAATAATATAATGCTAATATTATTAATATCATTATTATTGTATATATTGTTGTTATTTTTATTTAATTTTATAAGTATCATTATTAGTATTAGTAATTCTTAATCATTTTTTTTAGGATTCTGTCAAAAAGGACCCCCATTGGTAAATAGTTTCAAAAAGACCCTAAACTGGGAAATAGTTTATAAAAGAACACCAGTTTGGTCAAAAAACCTTAAATATCCTATGCATTTACTTTCATTTTCAACAATCAGTTCCCTATCCATGCAAAGCAAACCCTCTAGATGTAGCACAGATATAACCTACTCACCATAAAACACGGGTAAAGCGACTAAAATACACACACAAAAAAATTAATGAAAGGGAAAACATACTAACTAACCCAACATTTAATGTGCAGCCCAAATGATAACAACAACCGTGACAAAATGGATTGTGCTGGAACCGCTTCACTGTAGCGTTGGAAGAGAGATAAGAAGCTATATGAAGCTGGGAATATTCTAGGTTCATAAAGAGCATAAGAAGCTTCACACGGATGCATTGAATGCATCTGATAACAAGGAGATGGATTGGGCAGAGTGATTCCATGACAGAGAGGGTGGATTGCAGAAAGAGAATAGGCGGTGGCGGTGATGATGCGAAATAAAGAAATAAAAGATGAAAATGGAGAGATGTTTATTTTTTCAAGGATTTGTTATTATAAATAAAAAAAATGGCTTAAAAAGTATGATGCAAGTGATGCCACAGACGTTCAGTAGAGGCTTCCCCATGGCTAATATAAAAAAATATATGAAACTGGGGAGAGGTTTATTTGTTCAAGGATTTGTTATCAGAAAAAAAAAGTTGACTTAAAATATATGATGCATAGTGATGTGACGTACATTCAGTATAGGCTTTCCCACACGGATAATGTATCAGCCTCCAAAAAGTATATTCAATGTAGCAAGGTATGGTTGGGTGCGTAATAGGTGGACTTTCGAGAAAAGTTGTTTCATCAAGGGGCATGATGGGTAAATAAAGTTGAATGGGATCACCAATTAAAATTTGACAGGTGTTCGATTACTGTAGATGAATAGTAACAATAGGACATCTTGAACTGTATAGTCATGGATTTCTTTAGGGTTAGATATGTTTTAGTCTTAATTAAACTGTACTTTTTTTGTTTGTTTTTAGTCCATAATAAATATTTTTTTATTACTTTAGACCCTGATTTATTCCATGTTACTAGAAACGTTCCTAGCTGTTAAGTTTTAGCTGTTAAGTGTTGAGTTGTTTAACAGTGCTACATATCAGTAAAGGCCACATGGACAAATTAATGTTGTGGATATTCAGAATAAATTCATTAATCTTCAATTCATAAATTTATTATTTTTGAATAAATTAACATTATTATAACGTTTTGTTAAAAGTCCCCCTCGTAAATTCTGGTCCTGAGAGAATGAAACCCCAAAAAAGCAACTTTGTTACTTTCCATACTTTTCTTATTGTCTTAGTTTCGTTTCGTGGTGGTCTCGATGGGATTTGTGTTTGGTCTCGTTGGTAAAGTGTTGGACAGTAGTCAATGCGCATACTTAAGAGTTGTCATGAGGTATGTGTTTTAAGCTTTGTACCTTTGGAGTATTTTTTTTATACTTGCTATGTCTATTGAAAACATGTGGGCCCACTATTCTATCCAGATTTAGGGGTGCTTTTGTGGTTGTTCTTTGCAATCAAAGTATGTCAGGTAGGGTTTGTGGGAGGTTTTTTTTGGTTGTTTTCCCTTTTTCTATTGGAAACTACATGTGGTGTGTTTTTTCTTCGGAAAAGTTACTCTAGATAAGATAAGTATAAGATAGGAATTTGTGTATTTTTTTTTTTTTGGTGTTGTAGTGACAACATTTACGATTGTTTTCCATCATAAGAGTTCTTTTGTTAAAGAACCCAATCTATATTACAAAGGGGGAGAATTTCCTGCGGTTAGAAATTAGGATATTGATACCTAGTCATATTGCGAAGTTGTAGGGTTTATTAAGGACTTAGGTTACAAAGAATGTGTGAGATTGTAGTGGAAATCTAGTAATTCATCATTTAAAGATGATTTGAGGGAATTAAGTGTGGATAAGGATGCACCTGAGTTATCAAATTATGCAATTGCAAGTAATTTTGATGTTGATATGGTTGGTGTAAGCCCTGATAGCGAATATATTTTGAATAGATCATTATTTGTATCATGAATTTGATATATATGAATAAGGCATTCATTTATTATGTTATTAGTTTATGGCATAATAAAGTCCTTAGAATAGGCAGTTCATTCAATGGGACATTAAGTACATGACTTAATTGTTAGACCTTATTGAAGAATAGGACAGAATAATATATAGAGACTATTGTGTGAGTAGATTGATGACCACATCTCACAGGTCATGGATATGTGATATCAAGTCAGCACACATGTATAAATATTATGAAATAATATTTATACTGGATGACCCACTATGAGAATACTTCATAATAGTTATGTAAGTGTCATAAGTATTCTCATGGCGACCATAGTAAAGTAGTCCTTCGACTTGAAGTCACTACGATTCCTTCCTACATGAAGAGTTGTAGGCTTTAATACTATCAAACGTCATGTGTAACAGGGTGATCATAAAGACAGTTATTGGGCCTGCAACAAATCATGTTGAGGAGTATGGGTGATGTAAACATGATTCATCCCTCTGTACATAACAGGGATAATATCTTGGGTCTCTCGTTAGAGTGAAACGTGAAATATGTGTGGCCATACGGAAATGGACCAATATGTGATATTGGGTCCGTTTGTAGTTACACGTCTACTCGAGGATCGATGAATAAATAATTAAACAAAACAATGATGGCACTCTTATGTCTTGTGTTCAATTAAGACATATGAACGAAGAGACATTTACTGTACGGTAAATTTTGGTCACGGTAAGGCTAAAATCAGATCACCTATACTCTCGCTAATTGGGTGGTAATGATGCATTGCTAGATACCGCTCATTATTTATAATATTTAATATTATAATTAATTTTTAATATTATTATAATATTTAATACTATTGCCAACTTAGTGAGAGTCTATAGGGTCATACACATAGAGCAAATGCGTAGCAGTTATATTAATTAAATCATATTTAATTAATATAAAGACAATTGGGCTTGTAGTGTACAAAGCCCAATAACGTAAGCAGTCAGGTCAAAGGGAGCTGCCGGCTTATAAATAGGCTAGTGCTCTCCACTCTAATCTAGACTTGTTAATTGGGCCTCTCTGCAACCATCAGTTAGCACAAGGCGCATAGCTCCGAAGCCCATTTACTCGCACGGACTAAGTAGAGGTGTTACCCCTTCGCGGCACCAGTGATTGAAAAGTAAAGCACGCTTCAAGACATAAACGATAATGCTCTATGTGATTCATGTTTGTAATGCGTGATCCATAAGGATGGTTTTCTTCCGCCTTGCGATATGATTTTGAAAGATGATTATCTCATGAAAACCCAACAGATATATATGTTGAACACACCATTAATATAGCCAGTTGTGTACTAAGTATTCAAGATGGAAGGGACAACAATGATGAAGCAAGTGTGAGTGGACTTAGGGAGGATAAAAGTATTGAAAATAGGGGTAAAAGTATGGGGTTGAAGATGATGTTAGTGATGAAGATGAAGGTAGCATTGAGGATTCAACTAAAGAAATACACTTTCATGATAGATAGGGACATAGTGGTTGATGATGGGTTTGATGAACCTGAGGTACAAACTCAAATCTACAGAGAAATTGCACCTGAAGTACAGACTCAACTCGAGACACAAACCGGACCCGAGTTACAAACTAGTGCAAAAGGGCGGTAAGAAGTTCAAGTTGAAAACAACACTCCTCATCTCTCCCCTTTAAGGAAAATAGAGGTGGTAGAGAACTTTTTAGCAAGATTGAACAGTTCAAGGCTGAAAAATGTGAAGCACATAAACATAATGTGAATGATGTCGAGACCGGGGAAGGTGTTGAGGGTTGTGGAGATGTGGCACATACATTTGTGCCACCAAACATGGAAGGTATACATGCCATTGAAGGGGAGTAATGACTATCTTAGTAAGGAGTTGGACAGTACTTCGGATTCTGGATCTGATGGGGGTGGACCAAGGTACCCTAATTTCACACTAGAAGATAAGTCCAAGAAGTTTAATTTTCAACTTGGAATGGAGTTTACATCCATCTAACAGATCAAGGATGATGTACTTGAGCATAATGTATTAAATGGGAGGGAAGTGAAATTTGTGAAAAATGATGCATTTAGGGTGAGAGTGGCTTGCCAAAAAAAAAAAAACTGTGATTATATTGTGTTTGTGAGTAGGGTTGGGAGGAGTCATAACTATATGGTCAAGACTTTAGTCTCAAGGCACACTTTTGTGGAAGGGGGTTTACTAATAAGAATGCAAAGTCTAAGGGTGTTACTAAGGTGCTAGTTGACAAATTGAAGTCAAACAACAAGCTTAAATTGAGTGAAGTTATTAATGATATTAGGACAACTTATTCTATTGGTATTACGCTATCTCAGGCACTCAAAGCAAGGCAATTAGGAAGGGAAGTTGTTGATGGGGATTGTAGTAAATAGTACACAAGGTTGTGGTCATAAAGTGCTGAGTTATGAAGACCTTGTAATGGAAATACATGTAAAATGTATTTGGAGAGATCTGCAAAAACTCTGTAGCCAAGATTTGAGAGGTATTACATGTGTTTGGATGGCTGTACAACGGCGTTTAAGAGCTGCTTGTAGGCTTTTTGTTAGGGGTTGATGGTTTTCACTTTAAAAATAAATATGGAGGACAACTATTAATTATAGTTGGTAAATATCTCAATGACCAATATCTTCTTATGGCCTTTGCTATTGTTGAAACCGAAACAAAACAAAGTTTTGCTTTTAGAGGACATTTGGAGATACAACAACAAAGTGTTGAGTATACACCAACAAATAGCGGATAAGAATAGAGTTTAGCCTATTAAATAAAAAGCAAGATATAATATACACAAATTCGGTCAAATACATTGACCTTTATGGTATACACCAACATCTGCTACCACCTGTTGCCATAAAGCAACACAATGACGATGTTCTTGGCCTCAACAACTTCAACTGCTACTACTACCCCAATCGCAAATGTGCTCGCCATAAGATTCCAAGCCACAAAGGGGTTTTCGTAGTCAAAGGAAACTTGAATGATTCCGTACTTCTCTACAGGCTCTTCGATGTTGTGTACTTTTAGAAGTGTGTAAATCAATGAATTCTTAAGTACATACTTCTTCAAGTTCCATTTATTGGAGGTGGGGGTGGAATATGCTATGTGGAGGGTAGGGTTGAAGGTGGTGCTATGATGGGGGTAAGGGTAGGAGGAGTTCTTTTTTCAATACTAACTATTAAAAGACTTTACTACAATACACTGAAATCAACATTTTAACTTGCTAGTGACATGTTTGTTTTAAAGTTGACTGAACGCAAACCAACGTTCAAACATGCGTTGGCCAAAAGCTTCAACACGAACCTTTCATAAAAATAGTCAAATTTGTCCGTTAGCATTAAATGGAATATGAAACAAACATACAACTAAAATTTGGAGTAGCATGATGATGCTCATAGAAGCAGCCTTGAATTATAATGGCTATAGTCATGAATGGCAAATAAACTACACTTAAAAAAAATAAAAATAAAATTTAATGGAAAGGAGAGGTTATGATTTATGAAGGGTTTCCAAACCTGAATTTTCATTTCCATCCCTGACCTTGCATTTCATTTCATCCATCTCCCAATTCCTCAGATTCCTCTCCCACCCGTACATAACCCATTCCAATGTGTCTAAGGACCCCTAAATAGTCAAAACAACACTCATTCTGTTCCTCATACACACTCTTTCAATGCCTTCACTTCCTCTCTAGTTTCTAACTAACATGCCTTCACTTTCTAACTCCCATTCTCTACTACTTATACACTTGCAGCCATGACTTCCAAAACGCACCGTTTCTCCAGCTGTCACCGTCACCCTACCAAACCCTCACCGGTTTCTGCGCCTTCTGCTTCGCGAACGCCTCGCCGGCATCGAATCATCCTCAACCACCGCCAACGGCAATTGTCCCGCCAGAGAATCCCGCCCCGCGCCGGAGCTCCGCCGCACCAAATCTTGCTCCGGCAGCGCCGCCGAGGCTCCCTCCTCTTCCTCCGCCGTACCCGAGCCCCGCCGCAGGTCTTGCGAGGTCCGCGCCGCGCTGGAGCACGCTGTGCGAGCTCTTCAACCTTGACGACGCCGCGAAGAACGGCCAGAATCGGAATCGAGCTGCCGATTCGGAAAGTCAGGTTTCAAAATCAGGGAAGAAGAGAGAGGAGCGTGGTAACAATGGCGGTGAAGCGATTAGGGTTTGCGGCGAGGTTTTGCATGCTTTGAAGATGATGAAGAAACGAAGACGATGAAAGAGTTCATAGATCTTGAATTCCAGAGCAGGAAGAACTCGGGGAGAGATTTCAGAGAATAGCGGAAGTTTTGCAAGAGATTGAGAAAATGGAGACGGAAACAGAAGTTGAGGAAAAACTGTGTCGCCGGCGGCGGCAGGAGGAGACGGCGGCGATGGTAAAGTAATGGCGGTGTTGGTTTGAGTGTGGAGTTGAGAAA